>JAAGNO010002268.1:0-13575 GCA_033439905.1 Ceryle rudis
AGGCTGGGGAGAGGGCAAAGGCGTGGGGGTGTGGTTCGGGGAGGGGTGGGCTTGCTGAGGGGCAACAACATGGTGCAGGAGCAATAGGGCTTCTGCCTCCTTTCCCATGGCAGCAGGATCAAACCTCTGCCTGAAGCATGGTGTTGATCCGGTCCCAGTGTCTTTCCCAAGGAGTGCCTGCCTCCCACCAGCAGTTTGCTGGCAGCAGCCGCGCTGGCTGCCCGGCAGGGCCGTATGCTGCCGGCAGAGCTGGAACGGAGCTGACTCGCTTAGCACGCTGACATTAAACAGCGGCCTTGCTCTTTTCTAAAAATACCTTTTCCCTCTTGTTCCTCACAAGCAGCGGAGGAGGCAGCACATTGAATCCGCTGGCGTCAGGAGGATTTACTCACCTGCTGCTGAAGACCCTGCCCGTGGCTCGCCGGTCCCAAACATCTCCAGCTCTGCGCTGGGCCACGCTGCTAGAGCCGGTTGTGCTCTGGTTAACAGCACTGGGACACGTGAGTGGCTCCCACCCATCACCCCAAGCTGCCTTTGCAGAGCTGGGTGAGCTCTTGCCTGCTTGCCCCCAGCCTCAGCACCTCTTTCTGTTGTGGTGCCAGTTGCTGTCTTACTGCTGGTTGTGCTGGCACTTGTTAAACCAAAGACGACTCGGTGCGACCGGAGCCATGTGCTCTGACCCGCCAGCCGTGCTCGTGGCCGGTCTGCGGGGCAGTGGAGCCGGCGGGTGTGCGGCTGGGGCTGCGAGGAGAGCGGTGAGCTTCTGGGCTGGGAAAGGGGAAATCTTTTGGGCTATCTCGGGGAAACCTTGCTATCTTGTGAAGACAGGGTTCAGGCAAAGCCCTGGGAAAAGGCTGCCTTTGGAGGCGAGGGCAGGGTCAGCCAGGGAGCCGGAGGCAGCACTTTGTCACCATATTTACACTTCCACTGGCCCAATGTGAAGCATTTGGCTCTCCTCCACTGGCAGAAGGGATTAGCTACTTCATAACATCCAGACAAGATAATCTCTCCAATTTTGCCTGGAAGAAGTCCCTGACAAAAACCAGCAAAGCTACAATAATGCCAGATGAAACAGTAATTGAGTTTGCCTTCTTATTACTTTCTCAGCTAAGTTTGTGTTGGTTGTAATTTATTTTTTGTTGCTGGTGTTGGTACGGAACAGCTAAATGCTGTCCCTGTGTTCACTCAAACCAAGTGTTATATCTGTGGTAAACCACAGCGATACAAGGAGGTGAGTAAATCAGGGAGGGAGGAGTGGCTATAAAAAGTCTTTAAACCTTCCATGCATTTAAAAAAAAAAAAAACAAAGAAAAGACAAAAAGAGCAGAACTGTAATGGTCCTTGTGCCAAGCAGATGCACGGGGCTGTCACATGGGGCTAACCGAATGGGGAAGGGCCACCCTGTGGTCCTTGTACTGGTGCAGGAGCCCTTTGCTGCCCGGAGCCACTTGGCTGTATGCTGAGGGGCAGCCCCAGGGTGGGAAACTGGAACGATAACGCTGGAGACAGGGAGGAGTGGAGTGAACACAGTAAAATGTGACTTCCCTGATGTCCCTCAACATTTAAAAGGCAGCACCTGCAACAGAAGTGAGGACTTCAGCTTCTAGACTACGGTTCCTCTCCTTCACATGGTATTTCCAGGACATTTTCTCCAGCCCTGATGTAACAACACAGTAAATCTGGGTAGAAAGGGCTCAGATATAAACTCATCATCCTGATCCAACATGTATTAAAAATATTTTGAAGGGTCCATTATGTATCAGAGGGCTTTCTGGTTTATGTCAGGCTGGGTGCCATTCATCCCCATGCTGCTGTAGCGCTGTGTGTGTATGGGGTGTGCTCCAGCGATGGGAAAATTGATGCAAAGACGACTGGACTGGCACAGACAGGCCAAAATCCCGACTCTTTTCAGTCTCAGTTTCGCCTCGTTACTGTGCTGGAAATTCAGAGGAAGATGAGAAACTCTCAGGGGAAAGAAACATGGGATATTTGGACAGTTGTAACCAGGGGTGGAGAACAAAGGCAGAGATCTGAAAAGGATCCGAGGCTTCAGGGCTTTCTGCCCTAAGGTGAGGAGTTCTGTGCTTCTATGGTCACCATTAGTCCACTGCTGCTCCCTTCTGAAAAAGGGAGAAGAGCAAAGCCCTGGCAAGGGAGGAGGCACTGGGGTGACGCTCACCCTTCCCTCTGCAGTGTCCCTCTGCCTGGGCTCTCCTGCCTGTGCTGCCTGCTTAGGGCTTCTCTAGGGGTGCAGGAGGTTCGGGCTGGGCAGATGTCATTGGTGGCTGTTGAGGAGCTCTCAGGCCGGGGCAGACCTGCCGCTGTGGAGGAGGTGAAAGTCAGATATGGCACCGGTCTCTCCTGTTCCTCTGTCCTGTACACACAGGCAGTCATGAGAAATACCCCACTGCATCTGAGCTCAGGGTGCTGGCTTGTTCTGGAGAACAACGTGGGGCATCTCAAGCAAAAGCCTGCTGGGTTAAACATGGAAACTGAGACTTGTGGGCTCAGATGATGCAACTGAACTCCTCTGTCCCTTATGTGCAGTGCTTCCCAGAAGGCAGCATCACCAAAGGCTTTGAGATGGTCCGTGGGGGAAACGGCACAAGGAATTTGGCATCTGGGTGGGGAATTTGAGTGTAAGTTAACCTGAGGCTTGAAAGTTTTTCTTAATCTTGGCTTCAACCTACTTTTGGAAGCTGGGGGATCTGAGGAGGTTTGTGGGGCTGCAGTCCCGGCAATGCTTGTTCTTTGGACAAACTGCAGCTATAACTCATCTGGGCAGCCAGCGCATGCAAAGTGAAATGTGAAGAAACCCTCGAGGGGTTCCACTGACTTCAGTTCATTCCTAAAAGCATTTTCACCTTGTAAGCAGCTGTCCTGGGTTCCATTTGGGTTAATTATCACAAACAGCTTCTGGCCTGAGTGGGATAAACAACCGAGCCAGCCAGTGGGAGAGTTGATACCACACTGAGCCCCTGCCCCTATATAACGGGAGGGCTGAGGTGGGGTGGGGGCTTGTTTTTAACTTGCTTCAATGTGTAGCTTCCATGTGGCTGGAGCAGAGAAAGCAGCATCCTGGGTACAGGTAGAGCCTTCCTGGCTTCTATTACTTGTTTTGCATATAATTTAATTAGTACTACCATTAGTACTGTTATTTTCTTCTCTCTCTTTGTATTATTAAGCTGTCCTTAACCCCTGGGGTCTCACATTTTTTTCTTCCTCCTTATTGTCCTTCCCATCTCACAGGACGGGGTCTGGAGGTGAGGGGGAAAGTGGTGGTTGAGTGGCTGTGTGCTGTTTAGCTGCCAGCAGAGGTTAAACCCTGACAGCAGCATGGCATGGTAAAGCCTGTGAGGTGTTCTCCAGGAATGACAGCTCCTAGCCAGAGACCTGAAAACGGCACTGCTGGTCCCACCTGGGTAACCAAAAGAAAATAACCCCAAGTTTTGAAATGAACAGTGCAAGTTTTCAAAAGTTTTTCAAAATAATAAATTAAAACGTACTGTCTGTCCTGAACATGTTCTGGCTGGTGGAGGCTGGGGTGGTGAGAGGCTGACGTTATGTGACGAGTAATGCATCACTGGAGCAATGCTGCTCTGATGATGCATTACACCAATACATCATGAGAGCGACAGAGCTTTAATGATGTATTACTCCAAAATGGCCTCAGTCAGTAAGAACAAGTCCAAGAGCCTCTGTCCGCCCCAGCTCAGCAGTGCCCAAGTTTTTCTTTTCCTTGAAAGATCATCCTGATAAGAAACGGGATGAAGAGTAGCTGCTGAGCATCCTGGTGAGCCTCCAGGTGTGGCTCCCGAAAGACGCAGTGATTTTGATTTGGAAAGGTGGAGCTGAAATGCTCTCAAGCACCAGCTAAGCAAATGTCACCTTCTGGAGTGCTGCTGCGCGGTCAGCTTCAGCCTCCTCACGCAACCTTGCACCAGCTCTGCTGGAAGCGCCGATGCCTCGGGGCTGTGTGCGGCTGGTGGCTCAGCCCAGCAAGCCCAGACTGCACCTGGTCCTGCAAAATCAGGCAGGTAATGTCGCATTCAGCAGGCGTTTGCCAGGACCGTGTTATCCCACCAGTGTTCTCAGGGTAACCTAAGAGGCTGCCGTCAATCTTGAACTCCAAGCAAAACGTGTCATCCTTATTTCCTCTCTTTGCTCGGTAAGTAATAGCCAAGTATATTTTAAAAGGGATTGTCCTTTGGATTCTTTTTATTTGTCATCTAGAATCAAAGCTCTAAAGGTCACATTTCAAGTTCTTCTCTTGGAGCTTCAAAGAATGTACGTTTACTTTAAACAAAAAGGAAAAAAAAAGAACAACAAAACCCAGCAATTTTAGAAAACCACTCCGTGCCCAGGGACTCGGGAAAGCTCTAAATATCACCAGCAAAGCTTGGTGCTCCCAGCTCAGCTTAAGAGCAGCTTGATTTTGCTTAGCTATAACCAGTCCTAAGTGTACTTACACTCACAAATTGCACATTTGCAGTTGTGCCTGTTCAAAAACAAGTTACCAAATCCAAGTGTTAAATCCCCGACTCTTATTTCAGCTAGTTAAATGGTCAGCTAACCCTGTGCCAGCCAGGTTTAAACTAATTCAGAAGAGCTTGCGCTGAAAAGCTCGTGGCTGGCCTGGGTTGAATCACCTTTGCTTCAATAAGTACAACTCTGCAGCCCTGGCCTGAAGCTCCTCGCGCAGGATCCGTGTGCTGCCGGGCAGGACGGAGGTGATCTGCGTCAGGGGGAGATACGCAGCCCTGCACTAATCGCGCCCAGGCTGTGGAAAAACAGAGTCATGCCCACTGTGGCACAGAGTGAGCCGAGACACAGCTGCGCCTACACAGTGCTTTGTGCTAACTTTAACTGGGCAGGGTGGATTTTGTACTGGTTGTGTTTTTCTGATCCGGCACTGGGAGCTCTCAGCCTGGCTCATGCAATTGTAGCTGATTTCAGATAGGTTTTAAAAATCTCCCTCTCCTGGGGTGTGGTAGCCGGGTCCTGGGCCACCCCAGCTCCAGGCTCTGCTCCTCCCGTCGTCATGGTGTAAGGCAAAGTGCTGCAGGGGTGGAGGGGATGTCACCTCAGAGCTGTGGTGTTCGGTAGCTTAATCTGGCTGTGTGCCACCTCCAGGAGGACACACGATGCCTCATCTGGCACCACAGCGGAGGGGAGGGAGACAGTGCCTGATCCAGCCGAGAGCCTTCAGTGTGAAATTAACCCATCAAAGTAATTTGAATAAGTATGAAGTGGCAGTGACTTTATTACAGGGTAGTGCTCCACGTGCGATTGCAGCATTTCTGGATTTGGTACCTGGAGTCTGCAAACCAGGTTTGCTGTCTTGTCAGCTGTGGCTTGCACAGGCATTGATAGGTGTTTGTGTGAATATTAAGCTACCATGTGGCAGGTGGATGGTGCAGGAAGAGAAAAGGAGGACCCAATGATCTGGATCCAGCTCAGAAGGACCGAGGGGAGCAGTATTATTCATCTTGTCACCCAAAACCTCTTTTAGATCTTTCTTTCCTGATGAAGCTTCTTCAGCTTACTTGCATAGCTTGATCTTAACATCAGTGAAAACTCCAGCTGAACTTTGGCCAAGAAGGGACACGTATGTCAGGACCAGTTGCTTAATTATGTTTACATCTAAAGTGCTACAGTAGATCTTAGCTTCCTTGAAAGTGATTTTCCTCAGGTCTTTAGTTTCAGAGAACTATATGAAAGACATGAATCTTCATGAAACTACTCTCCCAAGGCAGCAGACACTCCACAGAGTTCACAGCCTTTGCTTTTTATCACAAGAAGTCCCAGGGGAAGTTCAAGGTAGGATCCTTGCTATCTCAGCTCAGCAATCACAGAAAGCCAAATAAATAAAGCAGGAAGTCAACAGAGCCCTGATTCAGCAAAGACACGAGCACAAGTTCAGCGTTAACCTCTGCTTAAGATGATTTGGAACAAAAGAGTTAATTTCATGGCTGCCCCAAAGTCAGACTGGGAATCCAGGACCTTGACAGTCAATGCATCAGTGTTTTAAACCCAAGGGGAGAGGCTGCTTCGAGATGAAGAATGTGTTAAATATGGAAAAAGAATGCTCCCTGGTAGGAGGACAGCTCTCTGTAATAACTCAAATATTGGCTTTTGGTCCATAGCCAGACGTGATGGTGTGGTGTGATGGTGTGGTGTGATTTTGGCCAAGGTCCTGATGGCATTCAGGTAGCAACGCGTGCGGATGGATGAGTCCAGCTGAGGCTGCCGTGGGGGTTCAGTGACTCTTCAACGCTTCCATCTCCTCACTGGGCTCCAGACTGGGCTGCTGGAGATCCCTGGGCAGGGTGATGAAGGGCTGGAGAACATGGTGGGGCACTGGAGCAGCTCAGTGATGTGCTGCCAGCAGTCCCTGTGCTCAGCAGTCACTGCTGTCAGCCACACTGGGCATGAATGTGCTGACGGAGCCTCTCGGATGTGAGAAGGACTATGGATGGTTGGCAAGAGTCAATGGGGATCAAAATTCCCTCCTGGGTGAGAGGTGCAGAGTTGTGCCTGGCTTGGCTGCAGCGGTTTCACTGGATGGCAGGGCAGAGCAAAGGGTAGGGAGCAGGCGATGCCTTCTGCAGGCGGTGGGTTTGCAGTTCAGATCTGTGTGACATCCACGGGGAGGAAGCGTGATGGTCTCCAAGCCCCAGATCTGCTCGGTCCCAGGGGTGCGGTGACACGTGGCGCTGGGCTGGGTGCCGGTGGGGAGCAGCTCCCACGAGCCCAGGGCAGTGGGCACGCACCGGTCTCGCCTCCCCAGCTCTTTGTGCTTATCTGATCTGCGCCTCCGTAATGATGCGGTTAGAATTAAATTACGGCATTTTAATGTAGTTACAGCTGCATTTACCAGGCACGTTTCTTCCTGACGTACAATGCTGGAATTCCAGATACGGCCAGAGGCTGCATATGGCTTCTTGTCTCCCAGGCTTCCCATGTGCCATGCCAGGCCCTGGCCAGAAGGGTAAACTCAGGAGTCCAGTTCCCATCTGCTGCTGGAAAGCCATGGAATTGCATTAAAGGTAAGTCCAGGGGACCAAGGAGCTGCTGCGTTTGGTGAGCGAGGCTCCTGCATGCGTGCTGCCGTACCGTGACCTTGTAACGGGGCCAACTGTAGCTGAGAATACAGCCCTTTGCGTGGAGAGCTCTGCACAGTTGGGTCTGGGGCCTTTTTTTTTAATCCTTGCTTTTCAGCTGCAGGAAAATCCCTTCAAAGGCGCACACGTGAGCGGCTGATCTTTAGCCAGTATACATTGCCAGGGTGACTATGACCATTTTATACCCACTGAAGATCTGTGCTGAGATAGTCTAAAGCTTCATGGAAGTTTCTTGCTTGTGTCTCCTTTGATGTGGTCTTAATAGTCATGGAATTTGCTGTATCAGCAATAAGAATTATTTGATTAACTGGAGAGAAGTAAATAACCTGTTAACCCTGAAGTCAGGCAGAAAACACCGGAAGCTGCTGCTATTGCCATTTCCAGTGTGCCAGAGGTGCAGAAGTGCCAAGATTTCAAACCGGGACCATTGGACAGAGGAGCGTATGGCTCAGACAGCTCAAGGGACAAAATTCTCCAGATGGAGAGTAGTGGCCACTCCTCTGGGCAAGGAGATGTGGTGGGGTGTGTTCTCCCTGTGTTCCCGACAGTCGGGCAAATCTGAACAACTCCTGGCTCTCACCGTTAGATCAGCCGCTGAATGCAGATGTTTTGGGATGTAACTGTGCAGCAGAGATGATCTGCAGAGCAATTAACCCTGCAGCATGAATGGTTCTCTTCGCCTACACCTTGGGCCTCGTCACGTATGGTCTCCCATCCCCGAGCCCCGCCAGGTCGTGTGGTGTGTCCGGATCCTAAGGGGCTCCCCGAGATATCCTTGTTAGTGGGGGTGAACTCACATAACTGTGGGGATCCCCAGTATCTACATGGGGTGAGCTTTGCTTGTCAACCTTTCAGGGTGTTTCCATCAGTTTTGATCTGCCTGTTGGAAATGTATAGCCACGATGCCCTCTAGGGAGCGACTTGTTTTTCCTACCCCCCTATTCAGCTTCAGACTCGTTAGTTTGAAGTGCATATGCACACGTAACAGCGTGTTTGTATTTATACAGATACTGCCAGTGCACGATTTGCAGTAATTCTCCTTGGATGCTCTTGCTTTCTCCTGCAGTCAATTTTTTTGAATGACATGGAACTGATAATGAATGTGGTTTCAGGACCGAATGATCGGGCTGGCTCATCTCATTCCACCACTCCTGGTTTTCAGCAAGAATGTGAGGACTTGCTGTGTCTATTTTAGATTCCATCATGAAAGGAATAATTGAGATTGAGATTCTTAGTCACTCAATGCAGAAGGTCAGGGAATTAATGCTGTGTTACATCCAGACCATTCATTTACTGTGCCTCCTTTTTTTTTTTTTTCTTTTTTTTTCTTTTTCCCTTAACTGTCTGTAAGGGAAAACAAATGTGCCACAGAGAAGGTAACGCATCTTCAATGCTGCACACATCCCCAGCCTCTGATAATACACATTGTTTATCTTTATTTTGGGGGTGTTCCAGGGTAGTTTTATCATCATAATTGATTAGTGGCGACAGGGAAGAAATATCCAGGAGTAACAGGAAGAAATGATTCCAGTGAATCCATTGGCTCAGTTGTAGCATTGATCTACTTCTGGGAATTATTTATAAGAGAAGATTCATAGTTAATAATATTAGTTTGGACTTCTGGAACAGTTTATCAGAGGATCTTAAAGGCCTTTGCTAACAATTAATCAGGTAGAAAAATAAGCTAGACAGCCTCATTTCGGGAAAGGGAAGGAAATAAGATTCCTGGTATAACTCTAGCCAAGAGTCTATGTGGCCCAAAAACTGCATCTCCCCACAGTGCAGCGCTAGTTAGGGAAAGGTCCTTGAGAAAATCCGCACAAAGCCCCTCCAGAAGACAAAGTAAAAGCGTCTGCGAGACGGTCACCTGAGCAGGTGATCAAGCAGGGAAAGCTGCACAGGGGCAAACCAAAACCTCTTCTTCCCCTGCCTCTCCTACCCATTTTGGTTTTTCTTTTAACTTAATTGATCTGTATCCTGCAATCCTACCCGCAGGAGAAATGACACATCTGAAAAAAGCAGGAGGATTTGTTTAAAGCGTTCTGGTTGGGTTTTTTGGTGTGTGTGTATATATAGAATTGCCTGGAAGTAGTAAATAGAATTAAACACTGTAGTTCTGAAAAACAAAATTCTCAGGGCTGACTGTTGATTTCAAAGCTGATGAAAACAAAGCAGGCTTTGAAATCTTCCCTCACAGAGCTCCCCCCCCCCCCTTATCATCTAAAAGATGAGCCTGATAATATTTGGGTTCTAGTCTTCTTTTGAAACAGTTGAAAAAATGATGTTTTCTCAATTAAGATGAAAATCCCAACACTTTTAATAAGGTCAGTGTAATGTCTTCATTAGCAAGATACTGAAACAACTTGATGCAAATCTGGAACTTCCACTGGGAAAAAGTTCAGCATCTACCCAGAAAGTCTAGAGCCACCTTTGCACTAGGTGTGAACCGTTACTGCTTCCCTGAAATTACTGGTTCTGGGACAACCTATTTCAGTTTAGGGACTGTCTGTTGTGTTTTTAAGTGACTCATTTACATGCAGCCAAACTCAAGTGGCTTTTGTTAGTTTTTGCCTGGCACGCTGCCGGTGCAGGGGCAGCGCCTCGTCTCGGGTCCCTGCAAATCCCCTGGCAGGGCTGCGTGCGGGTGCTGGGTTTTGTGGTTGGGTGTTGGGTTTTGTGGTTGCATTTCATGTGATTTAGCTGCTGGTAACAGAGAGAGGGACTGGCAACCTGGGAAGATGTGTAGAGCCTCCCCACTAGTAAGCATGGGTGGATGTTAAGGGAGGAACAGCCTAAAATAAAAAAATATCTAACCCACGAAGTCTGCACTCTGTTGAAATTTTGCCTGCAAATATCCCCAAAAAGCTGCTGGGTGCTGCGCGCTTGAGAGCCTGTCCTCTGTAACAAGGGGTGAGGATGCATAGAAAGCTTTCTCCCATCTCTTTGGAGATGTTGCCTGTATCTGGCCAACCCTCCCTGACCCCCCAAAGATCGGTCTGAAACCACGGCCCTGGAAGATGTCCCTTCCTTCCTTGGTGCCGTATCTTCTCTGAAGCAGGGCTGGCAAAACTTATCTCCCGCTCTGTGCCTGTAGCTCCCAGTAGACACTGGGGGTAACGCCAAAGGCACGGATGCATCAAGAAGACCAATTGTTTGCAATGACGTATTCTGCATTTTAAATGATCTTTGATTTCCTGGCGGCTGCCCAGCGTCTCGCCCCTCCGTAACGCCGGCTAAATAATGTGTGTCAGGTGAAGCCGCATCTGGGTAACAGGCAGGCCAGTCCGCAGCGCCGTTAGTCAGCGGGGACTTCCGAAACCCACCGGCCGATCAATCTCTGAACTTGCTAAATGATAGATGGAATATAATATAGGTCATTATTTCTTCCCTATGCATGAAAATGAATTATTCAGTAAAGATTTAGATCCTTTTTATTATGACACTGAATTTATAGAGCATACAAAACATAAATGCAGATTTCTTCAACAGCGGATAGATGGACTCATTCTCCAGGCAGCGTGGGTTCGATGCAGCCACTCGGCACAGACGAGGTGTCCAAACGTCTGCGGCACGTGACTGCAACGTGGCCGATCAGGACCAACGCTCAGCTTGGCTGCCAGCTTCCTCCCGTGGCGTAGTATTTCCAAGAGCCCCTGGCTGGTTTTGGAGCCTGAGATCTACGCATTTCAGCAGTCAGGCTCTCGGGACATATCCATCTTCAATGACATTTGGAGTCATGTGTCACTTAGGCCTTATAAATGCTTATCGTAACGAACTCTGATCTCTGATCTGGAGTTGCTATATAACGAGAGGAAATGAGCGAGGCTAAAATTGTTAGTGAGAATTAGGTGCTATATGAGTATGTGGACAGATGTGGTCTTCCTGAATTCAGCTGTCTACAGAGCCATCGTCTAGAATTTGGGTTGGTTTGTCTCAGTAGCAGTAACTTTCCTTGTTATTAGGATAAATGCTCCAACTTTTAATTGTGCAGCTCAGGAGCATGTTACCACTGACCAGCGGCCACAGATGTCAGCGTCGCAGTTCATTAGCTGCTTCCGAAAGTCTGCTGGGAGTTCAGCTTTCTAGCGCGAACATTAGAGGTCAAGAGAGAAGGAGACCAAAGGGCAAGCCTGTGAGCTCTCGCTGCTTTGGGACAGGGGCTGAGGGTGGGGGCTGGACCAGCACCTTTGGAGGTGGGTGCTGTGAGCTGCCCAAGGGGCAGGACGGCAGTGCCTGGTTTGTCACCGCGGGCTGTCTTCTAATGCTGCAGCACCTACTGCTTCCCCTGGACGCGTCATGTTCTCGGGGAGCGGGCTGTGCTCTGGGGGCCGCGGAACTGGATTCAGGGCATGGGGAGAGGTGTGAGGGCAGCCACAAAGAGAGGGGAAGCCCTGTGCCCTCTGTCCTGGCTGCGCTGCCCTGGGCTTTCCTGAGATCAGTGACTGGTGGGATTTTCCTGCAAGGGCAACCAAATGGCCATTGCCAAAATGCCTGGAGTGAGGCCCTCGGGGGGGGTTCCAGCTTAATGGACAGACATTAACCGCCCAGGTTTGCAAACCCAGCAATGGAAGGCTGCCTGAAACTGACCAAATTTGTGAATCTCAGCAGCGAGTGCAGGAGAAATAGTAAAAAATGCCTGAATAGATTGAAACTGATCACCTGGCTGGGCTCAGGGAAAGGTGGGAAAGGGAAAAGCGCTGATAAAATCTTTCAAAAGCCATTTGACCTGTAATGTTCGCTGATGTGAGGGGTAACAGTGGAGATTTTGGTTGAATATATAGAAATCCAACATTTTTTCTTGAGCTGTCATCAGCTCCACTGAAGTTCCCTCTGTCGACCAACAAAATCTGTCTTGTGCTTGCTCTTTCTGGAACCCCTTTAAAAATCCATGCTGCAGTCAGAGAGATTAAAGGGGTAATATAACCCCAGGAACCACACTCCTGACTAGTAATTTCCCGGTGATTATGACAAGAAATAGCTAAGATCTAAAGAAGGTTCAGAGAGGGGAGAAGAAACCTCTTCTTTAGTCCCTACCACATCCATTTCCTTTGCACATTGGTGCCTCTTGCCCCGCTGGGGCAGGGCCAGGTCAGCTCCTGTCCTGGGGCACTGTCTATGTGTCCTGGGCACTTGGGGTCTGACTGCGGGTGGAACCCTCTGATGAGGACCACAGAGACCTTGCTGCTGACCCAGAACTGGGCACTTCATGACAAAACAAACCCAGGGAAGGGAATTTTTATCAGCTTTTTATGGTGGTCACCATCCAAAAATGAAGATGACTGTTTCTCTGTTAGGCCTGACCTGTGCACATCCTCTGATTTGCACCTTGTTCATTAGTGACCGTTGGGAAGTGCACTTACACGCTGCTCCCACCTGCCCAGTGCAAAAAATAAATATAATCCCTGAGCTTGAAAGAGTTGGTGACCCCAAAACAGCTCTTGCAAGCATGGCCACCGAGCAGGGGGGGCTTCAGTTAGGAGCCTCTCCAGGTGTCTTGGGCGAGCTGAGGCACTCAAAATGAATGGTTATTTCTGAAGATGTCGGGCAATGTGGTTCTGTCCCGTTGGGGGGGTGGCCCCGCTCCTGCTCAACGCTTCCTAATGTAGGTGCAACTGCTGCTTTCACCTTTTAGAGTGACAGCGATAAGTGGCAGCCACCGCTGCTTCTGTCTGATGCCACAAAGTGCTGCTCAGATGCTGCATGTAAGATGTAGGAGCTGAGGGTAGATGCTGTTGCTCGCTCTGGGCAGTGACCTTCTACGGCCAAAGGCTGCAGCAGAGAGAGGGGGATGTGGGAGGACTGGGATGTGGGAACCCTGGGATGTGGGGGCACCGAGACGCAGGACCCACATGATGTGGGGTCAGCAGGATGTGGTAACCCTGATGTAGGAGCCCTGGGATGTGGGACCCTGAGATGCAGGAATGATGGAACTTGGGGCATTGGGACTGTGGGAACCCCGCGACACTGAGGCACCAGACGCTCTCTAGGAAGTTGTGGGTTAAACGCAGGGTGTTTGGAGGGTCCAGGCTTCAGCAGCACCTGGGCGAAGGGCATCGCGGGTGTGACACCCACCCAGGCTTGGTGATGGTATAAATGGCACCTCACGGGAATGCCCAAATTTGTCAGTAGTCCCTAAAACTTCGTTTTATCTCCCTGTGCCCGACCCCACCTTGCCCTGCCAGCAGCCTCCTCCCGGACCCTGGAACCATTTATCCGACATCAGAGTGGCTGTGCCGAGAGGGGGTGGGAGCAGCGCCGGGGGCGATGGCAAGAAAAGCCATCACCGCAAGAGACACCCCCAACCCGCTCCCCGAGGTTCGCTTTGCCGCTGCGGCCCGGCCCATGGACACGGACGCGCGTGGAGGCCCTGAGGGGACCAACGGCGCCGGTATCAGAGCGGTGCGTTATCAACCGGAGGCTCCCGCTGATACCGGGGATGCCACAAGCGCCC
>JAAGNO010002269.1:0-24024 GCA_033439905.1 Ceryle rudis
AGCGCCTTTTTGTGCAAAAAGCCCCCCGGGGGAGCAAAGAGGCCCTTGGGCCAAAAAAAAACAAAAATTTAAACCTCCCCCCCCCCCCCCCCCCCCCGAGCCTGTTCTGGTACAAAAAAAAAGAAGTGGGAATATTTTCCAATGAATAGAAAAGGTAAGAACTTTTTAGAAAGTTGCATATGTTTAGAACTACTTTTCCTTACGAGAAAATGCAATTAAAAAAATCACCTTGGCGTACCTGCGTAGATACGCTTCGTTCCTCTCTCCCAGTCATGATTTAGCCTCTGAAGCAGCTCCTCTTTAAGTTTCTCTACAACTAAATTATACCTGACTTTCACTGTAAGTCTGCTAAGCCTGGAAAGAAAGGGGATAAAGACAAATATGTCTGTGCTTTGAAGTTTATTTCAGCAGAAGTAAAGGTGCTTGCTATTTAAGCGGCTGTAACAGTAGTTTTAATGATAGAAGAAAATACATGTCCAGTTGAGGGAGACGGAACAGAGATACTCTAGCTATAAAAGATCTCTAAAACTTAAGTACAAGAATTGTGCCTTTCTCCCCTGTTGGCAACTTTTTCTCTGCCTTCAAGCTGGAAAATGACTTCAGAAATAAATAAATACCTTATCATTGTAAGGAAAAAGAAATGGACCACTAGTTGTCACAGCAGAATCTAAATTAGGTTTCTATATTTAGAAGTACCACCTTTCTTCTGAGGATAGTAGTGTGCTTTAGTTGAAGGGCAAAAGAACTGATACGATGTTGGTACAGAAGCTCCTGAACATGAGTATGGGTGGTAAGAGAGAGCGAAGTGAAAGAACTGTGAATGTAATGACAACGGCTATGGAAGGTAATTATAACATCAACGCTAGAACTAACTAGAAGACGGCAGGCAGATGAAATTGAAAAGTGAGGTTTAACTAGTGAAGTTCTAGATCTTTAAAGAAAAGATCAAAGCTATTCATTTCATTATCAGCTTTTTATTTACGACCTTTCAAACAGAAATGGATTAAGATATGATAACGACATCAGATAGCAGTTCTCGTAGTAGTGCTGTAGTTATTAAGGTCTAAGGATGAAGACTGACACTTCTATTTCAGAACTGAAGAAGAATTTGCATTATTAAAGCTTAGCAGTTTAATTCTTTCTGTAGTTGTCAATCCAATAAAATATATTATCTCTTCCCCAAGCCTCATTCCACCTATCATTTCACAAAAATATCAAGGATTTTTCCTCCATGGCATTTTCACCCCACAGACTCCATTATGCTTCAGTTACCCCTTTACTTTTGGTCACTGACACAGACTTTAGAAAGCTCTGTAAGTGAAACACAGTACTTTAAAGTAGATTCTGAGGGGAAAATTACTCCTACTTCATTTTTGCCTTTCATTCCATCTCATTTTCTTTGTCACTGAAAGGTTCCCAGTCTGCATTTATTAAAAACAGTCACGGTGACCCTAACTCATTTATTATCTAAAACATCCAACAACTCCAGATGTTCCATTCCAAATACATTCAATTTATTTTCATTTCCATTCTAACCAGACACCAGATCCTCTAGGACAGGTAAGTAGAAAAAAGATGCAACCTGCTGAGAAAAGCTGCACTATGCAAAGTGTGAGTGACTTCGTAATAGAAACTATTTTGATTCAGACACGGCAGGAGGAGGAGAAAAAAGGAGTGGTATCTATCGAATTAGCCACGAGACTGGAATGTAACAATTAATTAGGCCAGAAAAATGTAATTCCCAGTAGTATTGTGATTTGCAGGCCATCTTAACATTCAGCCACATAGCTAGAAGAGGAACTGCCCTATTACCCAGGTGTTTAAACGGTTAGCAGAACATTGGCAACTTACTGGAATACTTCTCTGCCTTCTTGCTCAACCATCCTGCCAATTCCAATTTCACTACACATTCTTTCAGACATTATTAGTTCAGAGAAAAGGTGAAATCCAGCCTTTTTGTTCTCCAGTCCAGTAATACCTTCCAGCTCTACTTCTCATATGTAAAAAAATTCAGCCCTTTTTCAAAAGTGCTTTCTCTGTGATGCACAGACACATCCCACCGAACTCTACCTTGTAAGAGCTGCAATACTAGAGAATGCAGACTTTATTGGAGTTAGCATTCTGTGGCAGGATCTAGCTTTTCCAAACAGAGAACGCTGACACTGGGCTAAAAATTCCGGTTGCAGGACCGTAGTAACTTGATGTAGGGAAAAAACCCCAAATATATATATACACGTTCATGCAAACTTTGCCGGGGAGGTATTGTGCTGCAGAAGCTGGACCATAACCTGACTTTTAGCTAGAGTGCAGCAGGGAGCAGAGGGCAAAGGCACAGCCACGCTCCCACACAGTGCTTCATAGCCATGTGTCTGGAAAGCAGAAGCCAGCCAGACCACAGTAACCATGGTGCACTGGCACCCCTTTCACCACTGCTCCTTACCAGAGCATGCGCTGGGTACTCAAAGGCCTCCTTCAGTGCAGCTGCGGAAGGGCAAAGAGTTCATTTTTTTTTTTTTTCTTCTTTTTCCCCAGCAGTGTTTCTGAAACCAAACGCTCCATACAAAAGGCTGATGTCTGTGAATGCTTCCTAAGGGATGCAGCTCAGATACATGTATTAGCAGCTTGCTAATAGGCGAGTTCAATACAGAGATTATTGAGGAGCGGTCAAACCAGATTCTGCATCATGTACAAAACAGCTATTTAAGCATTTACTCCTGGGAGGGGTTGGGGAGTATTCCTGAACATTTATACAACCTGGACGCCTTAAGGTTTTATATATTTGCAAAGGACATCTGCTAACCTATGAAACATTTTCTGTCTGAAAAGCTGGGCGGTTTCAGGATCTTTGCATCTCTAACAGTTTGCTTCTTAGTTTCTCTGCCTACTGCACAAGTGGCCAGTGAAGTAGAGGAACACCAGCGTTCGAAAAGAGAAGCCCAGTTTCAAGATCCTCTTCTGTCTGCTTCAGAGCAGTTTTCATTATTCCTCATTCTCACCCAGGAACCCAAAACTCTCTCCCCTACCTCCCGTGTCAGCAGCAAAACCAGGCTCTGGCAGGGAAAAGGACTGCTCGACCAAAAAAAACTTCCCATCAAGGTTGCCTCAAGACTTTTTCGGTTTAGAAACCATTTATTTTGCCAAAAAGTACATTTTCATGGCTACCTCAAACATCTAACAATGGCTAATGGTCTAATCCAGTTTGGTTTACTAATTTAAATGGGCTTCTCACTTCGAAACAACAACTACTTCTTCCTCCACCATCTTATTAGAGCTAACCGGGGGAGAAAAACCCAATCCAATGGGTAGTATTCTCCGCAGCACAAAGTACTAAATTTTAGGGGTTATCAGCCCTCAGCTCTGAAGTCCATAGAGTCTTTAGTGAAGGGCAGCATTTAATCCAGAGAAAACAGATTTTTATACCAAGGATTTCCCATGGGCAGTCTGTTTTGACAACCGTTACCACACTGGAACATCTGAAATTACTATAGTTTTTCCCACACTAAAAGCGGAGCCTAGATGACCACTGAATTCAGAGGCACTCGTGTTTGGTAATTAAATGCTCAAATTCTCATATTTATAAAGAAAAGGGGTAAAATGGGACCAATCAAAGCTTACTAAACCAAGCATTATGTTTACCTTTTAAAATAAACTTATCCCATAGTACGTTTTCTTCCAGGTACCACCAAGCTGTAGCAAATGCTAACTTTTTAATGGTTAAAGAAAACACGATGAAGATCCTTGCACTTATTAAAATAAAAAGCCTGTTGTGTTACAGTGGCAATTTAGCTAGCCAAAACTCATGGATGTCAACGAGTGACTCCGTTTTTCCATAACAGACTAAGAAAAAGAAGGTATATTATATTGAAGGGCATTAAGTACGATTAGATGCTTCTCAGAAAAGCATGCCTGGGAAAAGATCTGTTCCTATACTAGGAACTGAACTAACAGCAGTCTGGGAAGAAGTAACCAGATTTGATTTGATTTTTATTTTTTTTTTCTTTTCATATACTGTATAAATAAGTTTACCACGCAAATGTATTTGCATGATAAGCAATTAGAAAGAAACTGTCTTCTACCTCAGATTATTTTACTCAACTGTAGGTTATGTAGTTTTTTAATCTTAATAGGAACGATTTCAAACAATTGTGGTACATCAGCAAAAGTCTGTCAGTGAAATGAATCTATTTGCATGAGAGTTTGCTCGTAACAGAGGCTGCAGAAGCAGCTGACTGATGTAGCCGAGGCATTTACATTTCCTTCGAGCCAGACTGAAGGAGATGCAGTTGTGCCTGCAGGAGCCTCTTAGTTTAGTGCTGGAACGCAGTCGGGAACAAAACCCCCAACTCGGCACTGGGAACACAAACCACATGCCCGGGAGAGATCCACGCCAGGCGTGCTCCCGAGGAACTCCCACCTGGAAGATGAGACAACAGCAGACCTGCAGAAATGCCCAGAGTAGTCGCGGTGAGGGCACTGCACCCTGCCCATCTGCTGTGTTGCTCCACATCATCTGCTCCAGTAGGCATAGCCTGTGTTAGAGCCAGGCTCTGATGCTCTTGCTTATCACCGTAGGATCACAAGCTGCTCTAGGTTCTTAAAACTGCTTTAGTAAGTGCTTCTCTCCTACATAAGCAGGGACGGCATCACACGGCCCTTCCTCTAAACATAGCAGCAGCCCTCCTCCGTTTGCAAGTAGCAAAAATCCACATCCTTTTTAGTAACACACTTTTGATGTGAGGAAATTTTAACCTTATCACAAAGGCCGGGAAGTCCTGGGCTAAGCTGGTAAGTGACGACATGCTTCTTTTTCCTTCAAGAAGCCTTCTGTTGGACTGGTGCTGGCAAGGCTCCCTGAGAAGTCATGTGTTTTGGCATTTACTCTTTTATTGCAGTATATGGTTCCTCTTATAACTTCCTGATCGACCGCTTCTGCTTCTCTGAAAAAGCAAGCAGATGTCCCTGTGTTTGTTACATTCACACCACATTTCAGGACTTCATTTCCAAACGTGAAGGGTTGATTTTTTTTTTTCATATTATAGTCAAATAATAAAAGAGTTCGTCTTCCTCAAAACTGCAGGTGTGAGATAGCAGACCAAAGCACTACCTGCATCACCCCTTGACATTCCTCTAAATTCAGAGGAACCTCTTCCAGTCCCACAAAGACAATCATCCCAGCTGAGAAACCTCAAACATGAGAAATGCTCTGAGTGCAAAAGCAACCTGGGGTGGGGCTGGGGGAAAAAAAAAAAAAAAAAAAAAAAAGAAAAAAAAAAAGGAGCTTTTAATCACAAGTCAACATGCAGAGTTGCTGTCAAAACATCCACACTATTATCAGAAAACACAAAGCACGCCAGGTGAAGGTTTGCTTATTGTACATGTGAAATTTTAAGGGCCTGGTATGGTGTAGCCGGTGCTGATGATCTCAGTGCGCAGGCCGAGTTGCCCACAGATCCTCCTATGAACTGCAGTGCCCAGCTTCTGGCACAGGAGACAGCTTGAGGCTCACCCGAAGAGCTCCACCTCAGTGTGGCTGGATTTGGACCTTGTATGCACCTGAGATAATGAAAACTTGTTTCCTTTCACCATAACATCTGTAAAACCCTAACCTGTGAAAACATAGCACATTTGAATGTTTAAATGTGGAGTCAGGATTCAGGTGCTCTGTAGTACTCCTGGTTTATTCCTTCAGTGCAGATGTTCAAATTTGGGGGGGGATTTCTGAAGTATGGAAGTGTATCTCAAGGACTGCCTAGGTCATGGCTTAGTTTACATCTTACAGCTAAGACTTCCAAATACTGACCTACAACAGAAAAGCTTCATCCCTATGCCTGTTATTTGAGAGCATGCAGGTGGGGAGCTGAGGCTGAAGATCACCACCACCAAGTGCATAAGGGCAGATCACAGACTAACCTTTCTTGAAAACAGCTCAGAAAGACTTCATTCAGGAAACTTCGTGGCAGTACTGTGTTATTGTACTACTCTGACCCCTGCTACCTCACGCCCATTGTCCCAATCCCTGGGATTTCAAGCCCTCGTTTGGGCAAGGTATCGTCACAGCTAACGCAGTGAGCAGGTTGGCTGGTACCTTCTTCACCTGGCGGGCCCCTAATTCGCTTCTTCTGATGGCTGTAAAGCAGTTGCTGGCACACGTGTATTAATAGGAATTGATGGCAGGATGTCTTCAAGTAGCAATATTTTTTCTATGCAAGGTGCACAGAACAGCATAGGGTAATTGCACATTCAAACCAAAGGCTCTTTCGTATGAAGTCCCCAAGGCTGATGAGAATCTGGGTGTAGAAGGCTGTCAGGGAGCTGATACACACTGGTTTTATCGCTGTGCCTCACAGACATTTAAGTGGTAGCTCTCAACACAGGCTGCGATAAGATGACAGGGAACCTAACCCTCAGTAACAACTTTAGGTCCGGGTGTGTTGTTTTGGGGTTTTTTTCTCACATAGACGAATTCAAGCTAAAAAAGTTACCTTGCATTTCCAAAGCCCAAAATAAACCAAATCCAAATATAGGGATTACATGGATTTCCTCCCAAAACCATGAAATTCACAAACTGAAAACTACAGATTGTTTTGCCTTGGTGTATGGGTGTGGTGTTTTGCTGGTTGTTGGGTTCTTCCCGTCGTCCCCCCCCCCCGTAAAGTGTACTTACAACTGGTCACAATAGACTTGTATGAAACTTTTTATTTGTCAGAAAGCCACCCTCAGACACATACCAGGCTTTGGAGTCTTACATAACAAATACTTTAGGCTGAGAAATACCCACAGCCATGCGTGGCAGCTAATTCTATGGAATTAAAGCTGGGCTGGTTACGAGGGGGCTGGGGAGAACAACGTTGAGTTTACAACCCAGGCGGCTCCTGAAGCAATGCTAATCAACTTCTGATGCTAGCAAGGGGAAGGAAACTGGGACAGCCCAGAAATTTGACTTTACAGCTTCATTTCTTCATGCTGTTAACATAATCTATCCTGTCTCCATTGAGGAGGGTGAAGTCATTAGAGAGAATTGTTCAGTTTAGTGCAGGGACACAAGAGGGCATAAAGAGAAACTGTCAAGAAGGCAAAAAGAGACTTGAAAAAGACAGGTCAAAACGATACAGCGTAATTCCTTCTCTGACCACACATATAGCTCCCTAAACCACATCAAAGGATGTTACAAAAAAAAAAAAAATCAAAATCTCCAAAGAGAAAAGAAGAACTATATTCCTAAAGAAGCTAAGTGACAAAAAACTGCCTTAGTGGTGTACAACAGCAAAAGGAACTGCTAACTACTGTTATTTCCATCTCTTCCATGACAAGACTATGAGCAGTGCTACCAGGTCACTACCTGGTGTCAGCAGGCCCGCACACACGCTTTTCCCTCCTCGAAAACGGAAAGGGGCACACAGAACCATCTAGCAGCTAACTGGCAAACAGTGGTTTACCCCCTGACTTCCTCAGCCGGAGTCCGCATCCTATTTCACCGTCCCCTCCCTAAGTCAGCATAACTGCTTGCCATGTCCGCGTACCCTTTTTACCACCACAGCACAGCATTCAGTAGCAAGGGCAATGCGGCAATGACTTTATTATTCCCTTTATGGATAAAGTACTTGCTTCAGCTCGTGGTGAACCTGCTGTTGCAATGTTTCACCGGGCCCCCACTGGTACTTCCAAGGCAGTCATTTTCCATGTGCTACCTCAACAGCTTTCATTGCCATACAGAAATCTGCCCCCCACCATCGGCCCTCTTCCAAGCCAGAGAACACAGTCCCATTTAAGACTCCTGAGAAAACTTGACTCAATATTTGCCTTTGGCCCTCTTTACTTTTATGGTTGTACTACACAATCTTTGAGATAACCAGACTGTGTTCACCACGCCAGGTAGACAGGCATTGTTAGTTTCTAGAGGGACATAAAAATTTTGGGTTTGCTTCGACCTTAATCTTACTCTTCTGTTTATTGACCTGATCACCAGAGCTAAAACCAAGATGGAAACTTGACTGCTTTATCAACTGTGAATTTAGACTTTATTATTTGAGAGGGCTGGGGGCATTCCAGTAACCTTTTTTTTTTTTTTACACGCCATCAACACATCCTGAGCTTCACACAAAGGCTGACATCAGTAGAGAGTTCAACAAAGGAATTTCTTAATTTTATGGAATGTCAAGTTGATAAAAAATTTGAAATTGAAAAGACTGTTATTGGAAATTAACAGCTGATCTACCAGAACACTGTGTTTCCTTTCGTACTTGACACTGTCAACAGTTGTATGAAATCGATGTGTGCCTCGTCTGGGAGAGGGGTACACGCCGAAATAACAAAAACCATTTCAACTTGACAGTATTACTCCAGGGTCCTGAAACAAGCTTGCATTTGTATAGATCTGTATTATTCGAGAAAGAAGGCTGTATTAACAGTTTTAATTCCCTTGTTACGGTGACTAGTTGAAAAGATAGCTTAGATGAACACTTTTAATGCATTTATAAAACCCTGAAATAATTTGACATACAAAAGCTTTATTTAAATTCACTGTAATATCTCCATAGTCTTACAGACAAAAATATTAGAAGACAAGAGTAGCAAGACAATGCTTATTGGGAGAGAGCCCATCAAAAGATACAACTATAAAAGACAGTAGTCCCACTGATGACTTTGGAGGAAATTTGCAAGCATACAGTATCTTTAGCCCATCAGAAATCCATACCTCTTATTGAGAAAAAGCCATATTTTTTTTTTCCCCTCATTATTTTTATTTCACAACATCTTCGTGTGTTGGTAAATCTCACCTCAGTGTCCTGAACAAACACCAAAGTGGGATTTTGAATCACTGCCTTGGGTGAACTTGACATGAAGATACTTCCTGAGGCTATTCAAAAGGATGTTTGCCAACAAAGCAGCTTGTAAAAGCGCGGCCTGAGCATGAGAAAAATACACTGATAATGCTGAGTAATATTTTCAAGATAATACCAAAGACCTGTATGCACTTCAGCCGAGGAAGAGACAGATTTCGTTTCAACTTCCCGAACATTCAGAGACAACATTTAAGGTTCTAGACTGTAAGAGTGCATTCTTAATAGCAACAACATCCCATGAAGCATCTATCAACAAATCCCTTTAGGGCCAAAAGGGAGACGTTGGTATCGTGGTTTATTCTCCAACAATGGCTTTTAGTATAAATATCTTTTTCTTTTCAGAGTTTAAAAGCATGCTTGAATTCTGTGCTCTGCTGGGGGAAAACAATCAATTGACCCGACTTGAATTTCATCTGAACACACTGCATTATTGACTTTTTATAGAGGAGGAAAACAAGGTATAGCTGTCTTCATAATTAATGCTTATTAACTGAAAACTATTTCGGGCATTAGAAAGTAGAGCAGAAATTATGTTTGAGGAGTACTAAGAATAAGTGTTATGTAACTCCTGACCTAAAGTAAACATCAAAAAAGTGAAGCTCATATTAGAAAGATTCCTGATCATTTCTATTTTTATAGCATCAGTAGTGGAATGGAAGAACTCAATTCTTAACATTTAATATACCATGTGTCAAGGTACTATCTGCCTAGCTGCCCTTTTTTTTTTTTTGAGGGCAACAAAAATATAGTAAAAATCTGTACTCTTAATATTCTAAAGTATTTTTATGCAGAATAACTAAAAGATGCTCCAAATTCTGTCACGTAACATAGAATGTAATCAACTGGCTCTCAGCTGAAGTTATTAAACTGGATCTTATATAATGCTCCCTGCCATATTCCACCATGGTATTATGTAGAACTCCACAGAGATTTTCTTGTTCATCTCTTTTACCCATCCTCGCTATGAAGAGAGAACTTCCCAGTTTTTCGGAATAAGCACGTTCTGGCCAATTCCTAGCACTAAATGGAGGGTAATGGGCAGAAGGGAGAATATAAGATCCATCATCTGCATGACTTAAAATTGAAAAGTATTGAAGAGTCTGAAAAATTATGGAAAAATGCACAGTAAATCACTAGGCTCCAGACAAGGACCACCTCACACTGGTGACATAAGAACAGCAGAACACCTATCAGTTGGATTTTAAGAGATGACTGAAATAGAGCATTAGGCATAGCTACTGTCATCCTTTCATTACATATGCAATTTTAATTACAATTTTATTCAGTTAAAAGTAAAAAAGAAAACTTCTAAAGTCCAAGAACAGCGGATGGAAAATTTGCACGGTCGAGTTAATCCTCCAGCCTCATCCACACATAGGCAAACAAAATGTTTTCCAATTTTTTCAATGGCTGACTTTGCCATCTGAAGAATGGCTTCAAAAGTTTGAGTTTAGTCCGTGATCTCCTAAAATCAAAATGGAAACCAATATTACAGAAACTCCATCATGTGGGAGTATACCGACCCCACAGAAACCACAAGTCCAATTTGAACTTTTATCTCTCACTTACTAACCAAATCAAGTGTCTGAAAGAGCAGCAGACGGGGGGGGGGGGGCCCTGTCTGGAACTACATGCATTCTCCTACTCTAAAATATTCCCTCCTATAAAACAAAATGATAGCCTAAGATGAGGATCTTCTTGAGCTGCCAAAACCAAATACCAAGTGTTTCAGTGCTCAGAAGCCAAGCAGCTATGTTCCTCCCACTAACTGACAAACCAGAAACTCTGGCAGGCTGCCACAGAACACAAACCCAGAAGACCTTGCTTCAAACCAGCCCACCTCATCAGATGCCTTTTGAGCTAAGGAGCCTAAAAAGCTGTGCTGCAAGGCAACCACAAAAGCTGGAACGGTTTGTAACATAAGACTATTCAGACCAGTCCCTAGAAAGAGATGAAAGACTATCTCTGTGAGCGTCATAATTATTTGGTAGACAAGTTTTGGTAGTCAGGATTCACAGGTTTTATTTTTAGTTCTGAAAGGAAGTATGGGGTTTTTTTTATGGTCAATCCAGTTGGCCTCTTTCTGCTTTCACTACTCTTACCACTTTCACAAGAGAAATTACAGTACTTCTCGCTTTAGCTGCTCATAGGCTTTCCCGTAAAGGTTCTATGAAACTGCAGTGAATTGATACTCGCATTGTTATTCACAGAACTGCTGGGAGAGAGGCGGCTGCAACCAGAATTCATGCATAATTCATTTCATACTTAGACTTCCTACAAAATTCCGGCCATACATTTCAAGAACTCTTTTACTGCTCACGATTATTAAGTTCATATACAGTATTAGGGATATATCAGCCAATTATTTGTTTGTTTATACAAAGTGTAAGTCTTAAAGAAATGGAATGGCTAGACCTTGGTCACATTAAGGAAATCTTTCCACCTGCAAATGAGTCCCTCACTACCTCAAAATATGACATACTGCAGGGGTTCCCCCCCACCCTTACAGCCAGAAACCTTTTTCTTTTCAAGTATACCCACTTTCTTTTTTTAATCATTTTTCTCCATAACCAAACAAACAGAGGTTTGCGCTAGAGACACACGTCACCCTTTAGACTAATGATCAGTGAAGAAGGCACCGCTGTGACTCACCGTACCCTCAAATAACCTCCAGACTGTTCCGACAGGAGCTGCAGCAGAACACGCTGGCTGCTGACTCAATCAGATGCAATACGCACAGCCTCATTCCCTCGCAGAGCGCAGTGCCTCCTCTGTGCCATTAAATATGATTCATACGCAGCACGTTGCCAAAAATCAAAGGAACAGATCAACGTTAGCAGACAGTAAATTCCAAAGTCTGCTCTTCTTTGAATATTATATGCAAATAACCCCTAGTATAAATCTGCGTACAGCAACTTGCCTTTCAACCTCGGTAAGGATGTTACAATTTTACCACCATCCCTTCTGACCATGTAAGCACCCAAAAGAAACATCAGAGATGCCTCACACCAAAGTAAGGTAAATAGATGACGGTGTTTTGCATCAACTGTTTGCTACTAGCAGACCAGTGAAAGCACTGACATCAAAAGTCCTTAAAACCACGTCCAAAAAGCACCTTCATATTTCATAGAATCCAACATTCATCTCAACCCCTCCGAAATGGAGCCTGTGCCTTTGGTAGAAAGGAGGCCATGTGACAGAAGAGCTTTGGAGCAATGCTGTCAGAGACAGCATGTCATGAAGCAGCTCCTGTCTTGACAAGAAAGTCAGAGAGAGACAGACTTGACGAATAATCCCATCCTTTTCAACCAGACAGGAGGTGGTTCCACAATAAAGAGACACTACTGACTCCATTAACCTGCAGTGCTGGCACCAAGTCACGAAAAATGTATTAATTTCCACTGCTCATTACCACCCTCAAAAGAGCTGTTACATGCTTGCCTCCCTTCTGCAGTATTTTTCAAGAGAACACTGACATCCAGAGTCAGCAGCATTTCCTAACTTTAACAGTGTCTTTCTTAAAGAAAGAACAAATTCATGAGTTAAACCACGTCTTTTTATCAGCTGATATTGATATATGAGATGAGTTAGTCCCTTCTTAGGGTATAATGCAGACTCTCAAACTAGAAGAATCGAACTTGCTGCCTAGAATTTAAAGGGTCCTGTAGTGAGAAGTTTACCTGTCAATTGTGTGGGGTTTTTTTTTTTCTGGTAAAGCAATTAACTGGGACAGAAAAGATATTTTGAGCTTGGTGTTAGTATGGAGCTCAACAAATAACTGTGTACACATTTCACGTGGTTACAATTTTCTCCAGTTACACTAGAGATCCATATCATAATCTGTGAATTTAGAACTCTTCTTCCCCAAGAAAAGTTATCATTAAGGGATGATGTCAACTGCGTGACCAATACATGCAGATTTTTAACACTCCATGGCTTGGTAACAGAACTACTCATTTTTTTTATATATATATCTATAGATGTCTACTTTTTTTTTTTCTAATCCCTTTCCCCAACTTGCCCTCCATAAATTCAAGATGTGGTTAAGTCATCAGGCTGTTCTGGTATTCAGTCTACTGAGCCTTTTCCCGCCTCTTTCTCTTTCTACAATGAATAAGAACTTTGTCAAATACTGTACTAAATACCAATTTATGATGCTTTTACCACTACAAATATATACAGACACTGTCAGTATGTAGGAAAAATACCTTTCAAAACACTATTAACCTTTACAATGTATTTCTGAGAGTCGCTTATACTTAAGGAGTAACTAAATCCTCTTCCCTCTATCGAGCTGAAGGTGAACAAGAGGCTGAAACGTCATGTTCAGAGTCACAGAAGCATGATGGGCTTCATGGTAATATTCAGGCTCATAGAGGCTCCAATGTATGCTCCGCACAGAGATGTAATTCATTCTTGTGATGTCAGGGAGCACATTGCATAGCACATTGGGGACTGCACCACCAGCCCAGAATGGGGTTTTTTGAGGAGCCAGCTCCCATCCTGGGGTACCTGAGAACATCACAGGGCAGTCACCCATGACGAACAGCAAGAGGCTCCACCAGCCTCTCCAGCTGTGTAGAAACAGGGCTCTAGATAGGAGAGCTGTTCAAGCAGCCACAACCCACTTTCTTTCACCGAGGGCCCTCCTGCAGCTTTGTTCCCAGCCAGACAACAAAGGCACATCAGCAGATGTGGGAAACGCCTGCATTTCAGCCAGGGAGACCGCACTCTTGTCAGGTGACTGAACACAAGCTGTCTCGTGTAAACGTGTGCTTCATCACTTTAGCAAAGCATTTTCTGGAGGCAGCTGCATGCCGTGTGTCCTGTGAACTGCTGCGACTGACCACGTACAGGCAGTATCAGAACACAGCATTCAACTTGGAAAAGGGGGCTGTGGAGAGCAACTGAACATTCTGTCCTCTGAAGATAACAAAAACTACTTAAAGGAGATACTCATTGTTGCCAATCCTGTACTCCACAGAAAATGTAAAGCTCTCGTTCCACTGTCCCTGGAATAACTCACGTGGAAAGCACAGCTATACGAGAAGTGTGCATCCTACGCAGAAGGCAGGTACCAGCACCACAAAAACCACAGCTGAACGGCACAAGTGAGGACCGAGGATCCAGGACAACGAATAAATATCAAGTAGCTCTCAGGAATTGTAAAGGGAATAAGAGAGAAGGAACAAATGGCACACTGATAGGTGTCTATGCTTGCAATGTCTGCCTTTTTTTCCTCTTAGTCGGGACTATTATGGTTTTGAGTTTCTTTTCAAAATTAAGGTTACTGAAGCTGAATTCTCTGCAAACTGTGGAATCAGAATTCCCAGAAGGCGAGCACTTTGAGAAGGCGGATTTGAAGCTAGTGACAAACCCTTAAGGAGAAGAGGTTTTAAGAAGCACTGTTATTAAAATCAAGCTCTAGCAATCAGGAGGTGGCAGAGGATGGGGTGTTCTGTACTCTAAGTTTGTACCTGACCTCAAAAAACACGTCCTACTCACTGCCCTGGCAAACTGCACTATGGGCACAGGATCTGTAAGTGTGGTCCAGGGGTCCTTTTATCCTTCATGGGCACAGGAAGAAACTCATCATAAGATTATTTTACACATCTGTGAATTTTCTCAGAAACCTGGTTAGGCTCTTCTAAAACCACTTAAGAGGAGGTTGTGCAGCTCACTACTCAGCTCCTACGGGCGAGGAAACAATGGCAATGAAAAGCTTTTGCTGTATGACATGGAGAACATCTCTAGTCTGGCCAAAATGACCTCCCTGTAGTCATCAGTCTTGTGAAATGGGTCCTTGCACAAGGCCTTGCAAAATGAGGAAGAGAACTGGGGAAGAAAAGAACTGAGCTGGAAGTGTATCCCTTTAGCATCATATGCGTCCGAAGCAAGGCATCTGTAGGAACTGCAGAAAAGGGCTCAGCGATTCCTCAAAGCCTCGACTGCATTGTGGAGAATTTGTGAAACAGTAACATTGCTCTATCTGCAGCCATCACCCCTGTTCCTCCGTCCTTAGGCAGAAGTAGCTGGGGGGGTGTCCTGCTTTCACTTTTTCTTTGGATAGCTCTGATGAAAGCTGTACATCACTGGTAATCTGAGACCCTACTCAAACAAACATCCATCCTCCTTTCCATAGCCACTCCACTAAGCAGCACTCCACCTGGAATCAAGACAAAGGATTCACTCCCATCCTTTCCTCCAAGAATGGCAAAAATGACAGACTGAAAACTTCAACACAAAGAAGCAAAAGGAAAAACAGACTGGACTCGATCCTGTTCTGACCTGCAATCCTCTGTGGCAGCAGTAGCCATCCTTTCAAAGGTAAAACAAGGACAAAAGCTACCACCAGATGCTCTGTGATTCTATTTATCTTAGCAAGTAGGATCTATGTGCTCTCGTGAAAGAGCAGAATCATTTGAACCACCTTCAGCCTCTTCTTGCCGAAAAGAGAACAGGGAGAACAAAGACTCCCCCTTTTGACACCAGAGAGCTCCTACAACAGTTCTCTGAATTTCAGAGACAACGACCTTATACTCTGACAGTCGCCGTGTCTTAGTGTACACCTCGTGCCGGTTACAGGGAG
The DNA here is from genome assembly GCA_033439905.1 of Ceryle rudis. Lineage (NCBI taxonomy): Eukaryota > Metazoa > Chordata > Aves > Coraciiformes > Cerylidae > Ceryle > Ceryle rudis. Next base: position 15,433 of record JAAGNO010002269.1, read on the forward strand.
GAAAAGAGTGAACCAGCAGTTGCTGGAGACCGAGTCTTACATGCTGACAAATGCAATCTGGACAAACAAAAGCCGATGCTGAAAGAAGAGAAAAAGCACAACAATCAGAAGAAACGGTAAATAGCACATCTGCACCGTGATGTTTGCGTTCCTTCCCTGGTTCTCCTCACCCTCAACTTCTTTTCGTTCTTTGCTGATGAATTCCTGATTCCCTTTTTCCCCTGCAAGCATCTTCCATCCCAACATAAGAGCCTCTCAGCTCTAGAAGCACCAACATTGTTGGCACTAGTAGAAAACAGCAATAGAGAATTAAGCCAGACACCAGCCATAGCTTGGAAACAAATAGGAGCAGTTCAAGTAGGCAACTCCACTGCTTTCACACCTATCCCGTTACTGATGCTGTCTCCTTTTAAACAGTGAGATACAACCTCCTATCTCAAAAGAAGCAGAACATCCTGCTGGCAAAGTAGTAGTAACCGAATCCTCATTTCTCAGCTGAGCCATAATCTCAGTGGACAAAAGAGGAATTGTAGAATAACATAGCCACATTTTTGCATCACTGCTAATATCTTATAAAAACTGGAAATCAGAAAAAAATTATGGGGAAAATAATCTTTACTATTTCTATACCTAAGGATCATAAGAAATCATAACTCAACTCACCTCCTGCCACAAAACTACTCAAGAGAATGACTTAGCAATAAAATTATATTTCCAGCCTTCATGGTTGCAAGCTGAGCCTAGAACTATTAACAGACCATAAATCATTGCTTGCTTGAGTCTGGGGAAATGATTCACATCTGTAAATTGCCCCATTAATCTCAAAGCAGAGCACTACGGAGCCCATATCCACGTGGTGGAAACGGGCCTTCCTCCACATAAAGCGTAAAGATGAGATCTGTGCTAACGAATTTCATCCCTTAGTTGCAGTCAGGAACCATGTTATTTTCCCCACTTTACAACTGCTTCCACGTGGAAGCTCGTCCCTCAGAAGGTGACTAACCCGCAAGACAGTTCAGTGAGTAGTGAAACACGAAGAACAGAGAATACAGGCTTTTTCTGAATGGCAGAAGAGACAGAAATACAGGCTGGTGAACTGATCAAAGGCACTGAGGAAGGGGGAGATTTGGTGAGGGTAGATCCAAGCTACAGTCTCTGACACAGGACACCCAAAACACTGTATTTAAAAAAAAAAAAATAAAAATCTGTGCAGAACAAATAACTTGAAGACCATGATAAAAAAAATAAATCACCAGCAAAGAGTTGTAACAGTTGAAAACATGCAGAATTGAAAAATCATTTTACATATGGACTTTTTTAACTTCTTATATCCACCGTTCTGATGGGAGGGCTGTTTGACGACAGCATTGCTTAAAAAAACCCCAAACAACTGATTAGCTGTACTTATTACTGTTCATTTGTACGTAGTTCATAACCACATTCTCACGTCTACCTTGGAAATGGAAAATAAGCCTCGGTTTCTAATAAATTAACATTACTGGTTTTACCTGCATACATGGTTACCAATATTCATTGGCTCCTCACAGGTTTGGATCGTGGTTGAAAGCAGAATTTCAAGAGAAGCCAGTATCTGCTTTGGCTTAATGGCTTGTTTTCCATAAGAAATATGATCTAAACAGTTACTGGGGTTTCTCCGTTTACTTTTTTTTTTTAACATCAAAATGTTTTTCCTGGCCAACATAACAATAGCATTCAGAATTTACTGTGTTCTATAAATCTTGCAATGACTTTCCTGTTATCTCCCATCTTCATCTCTCATTTATGAAAATAAACAGATCTTTTAGTCTATTTCAAAGGCAAACTCCAAAGGCAACTAACAAAAATCTGGATTACATTAGCTGAAAGAACTATACTGAAACTCTACTGAGAAAGCAAACTACAGCTCGAGTTTTAACCAGGGTATTAGCATATATATTTTGAGTTTAAAAACAATGAAAAAGGTCTATATATGTTAAAGAAAAACATTTCTCCAACAGAATGTAGCTACCTATTGACTGCTTGTCATAGTCTCATTGTGCCAAAGCCACCCATAGCTGATCCATCCATAGGAACAGACCCATATTTTCTTCATGCAAGTGTTGTTACTTAGATTAAATATTAAAAAAAAAACAAACCACCACACCAAAACACACACAACGCCAAACCAAAACACTAAAACAACCCCTGAATTCATGCCACAGTGCCAATACATATACTAAAGCAGAAGTTAAAATGCCATTAATACACAAAACAAAGCGTTAAGAATCCTGTAAACCATGGGGGAAAGTCAGTCTGTCTCCCCTACTATCCAAAATCTGTTGAAACCAACGCAAAGACCAGGGTCGGGTGAGCAGGCACAGAACAGCTTAAGAGCATTCTACTTCTCTCAGTAGGTAAGATGACCTACGCTGTATTACCAAATGGCAGACAGATACAGAAGTCGCCAACTGACGTCCAAGAGCATTAACCTCCCCTGGCAGGACACGTGGACCAGTCACCCTTCCCGCTTTCATTTGTATTCTGTAGACGCATTGCAATGTTTAGGGAGATGGTATCTGTCATCTTGCTACTTTGGAAGGAAGCTTTGTTTAGATCTTCAGAAGAGGATTTAAAAGGCCCAGTAAAAGGTGCAATGGTTATTCCAATAAATAGTCTAGTCTACGACACGTGCCAATAATGCCATTTGTATTGAAGGAGCTCCAAGTACGTCTATAGTTAAAAGTTTGTGCAATTGCAGCAGCCAAAGGTGTTGAAATCAACGTTCTATGGCAGTGGCAGTAATTTCAGAACCGTGTGCCAAACCAGGATTAATCACAGCGCACCGGGCATTTTGACAGTAACACAGGAAAACCCCTGATCATAGAAAAAACACCTGATGGATTACAAATGCCAGCAAGCCCCCCCATAAGCATAACCTTACAGTAGTAGTATGAATACCACAACTCTTATCTATGCAGATTAACTGACAAGATATAGGTCATAAAGGACAGAAGATCAAAACTATTAAAAAGAGCACACAGGAACCCTGCATAAATTCTTCCCTAAAACTCATCTGAGATTATGCACGTCTAAAGGAAACGCAAATTGCTGCACATTCACACAGACAACAGAGCTACACTTCTACCTGATCACATTTTGGAGGGGGGAAAAAAAGAAGTGAAGAGTCACAGCAGGTTCTCTATATACTGCACATACTGGTGAGGCTTATAAAAAGCATCTGCAATCCCTTCACCTTCATTCTGCTAAGACTGCACCAGTCCTGACTCATCAGATACTGCTGCTGTCTGCAGCTGCCTTCACCAGCAAACTCGATGACACTTAGGGGAGGTTCATGCAACTGTCTAGGTGATGCCTGAGAGAAGTCAGTCCACTACGAAAGTTTGAATGCAATCTCAAACCTGTCATGGCTTTTCTTCCAGAGGACAGAAGCTAGTGTCTTACTAGGAAGTAGGAAAACATCCCTATAGCACTATGGACTTAATAAATAAATGCAGACAATGATCCTAATTTTAGTTTTACGTTATTTCCAATATGACAAAGTTCCAGAAGACTTCCCTGACTTAATTCCCCCACAGCTGACCCAACTATTTCTCATTCTCCCCACATAAATTAATTGCACCATGAGTCTTAGAAGATGACTGCGCGCAAATACTTATCACTTTACTTGCCAATAAAAGATCAATAGCAAATTCTTTACCAGCTCTCGAACTGCCCTGTAAATGCTTCTTACCCAAAAAGTCAAACAGTATCAATTAGGCCTGCCCTAAGTAATCTACAGAAGACAATGAAAGCCAGTGGCGCTTCCCAGTCTCCAGGATTAAAACTATTAGCTTCTTGCCTCAAACTTCAGTAAGGATCCAATGCTGGCAGACCCGTAGCAGCAGTTTACAGAGGTGTCACGACCTCTTCCAGTGCAGTACAGTCATGTATAATCCACCCCTAACAAGATTCCTTAAAGGTAATGTGTTTTGGTACATCTTCAAACCACCACTTCTGGAAGCTACAAAGATGTGCTCTGGCATTTCTGTAGGACCTGAGATAATCATGATATGAAAAAGCAGCTGGCCTTAAATTTAAAAGCAATAAAAAAAGTTTTATGAATCATTTAGAATAAAGGGCTACAAATACTGAAAGCACTATAATTTAGAACAGTAAAAATAATATAAGCAAAACCATACAACTAGAAATACTGGAACCAAAACCACAGGCTCTAGCTTGGTAACAGAGGCTCACTAGAGTGCTAGTTATAACAACTACAGCCTATTCCAGACAAGTACACCCAAATACACAGAAATACTGTTCTCTAGAAAGCCAGTTATACTCTTAAATGCAAAATGAATGTAAAAAAAAATTGCTACAAAGCACATATATGTATTTTGCTTGTACTTATATTAATATATAGCTTTATTGTTACGCTTTCAAAATAGCTACACTGATCAACCGATGATTCAGCAGCTTTCGGGATTCAACTGAATGTTTCAGTGATACCAAAGGCATCCATCCAGTCACTCCTACAATCAGCACACTTCATTCCTACTGCAACGGTACTACCATCGTTTGTACCGATTCAGTATACGCATCTAAAATCCCAGCAAAGCCCTTCAGTGAAACGCAAAAGAATTTTTCAAAGCCATCTGAAACTAAATCCAGGAACAAAAATATAATTCTGCGTCATTTATTAAAATAAATTACTTACCCAATGCCTTAGCCACAAAACTGATGAGGAATTGAAAGTTAAAATATCTGGTCAAGAGTTTCTCAGTATGAGGCATTACACACAAGAGGAGTGAGCTTTCTTCTTAAACATTTCTGTTCAAAAATTGAATATTGAGGTTTCAGGTAAGCTTCTAACAACTGCTTAACTAACAGACCAAGTATTTTCCATAAAAAAATCAAAAGGGAACACAAAAGCAACTAATAAGAGACCAAAAAGCTTAATAAAATACTTTTTTTTACCCATGACTGGTGTAAACCCTATGATAGGCAGTAGACGAAAAATAAACACTATATCCTTAATTGTGTTAATAATTCACCTATCTGTAAATAAGAAGTCAGACTTGCTCGGGGTTAGATGAGGCCAGACATGTTTCTCTAGTAAAATATTAATTACTGCTAAAGGATATTATTTTCAAACGAAGACCCGTTCCCTAATCAACAGTAAACTATTTCGATTGCTTACAAAAATCAGTCCAATGAAATTTTCTGAAATGTTTCTGTTCCTAAAGGCTTTATATAGCCCTACATTTACAGTTCTTAAGATCGATTCTCTGTCCAGTATTAAAGATACTCCGTGTAATAAAGCTTCAAATATGCATGCTAAGTAAGATAAAATATCTTAAAGAAATACCAACAACTATTCCTGCAGTAACCTCAAGCTTCACTGGAAGAAAAAGCAGATAAGATGGGGGGAAACCAGCCAAGCACATAAATCAGATTTTCACTGTATGTCCTTCCCTCCTTTATTCCACACAGCAGAGGGTAGCAAAACAGAAGTGTTGTAAAACCAGAGATACACTGACGAGATCGTTTCTGAATACCTGATGAATTTCAGAAAATGAAGGGGTTTCACTTGTTCATAATTTAAGACTAACATCATCTTAACAGGACACACATTGCAGAGAGAAACACAAGCAATCACCTTAAGTTTCTTTTAAGAAGTCACTGAAAGTGTATTTGCCATTTCTAACCCTTGACTCAGCTTCCTGATTTGGCCAGCAGCTGGAAGGATGTTAATGTGAGGGTACCAGAAAGGAAGTGGTAAAACAATATGGTCCCAGTCCCGGCCTCTGTGTGCTCAAAGAGAATGGATTTTGAACGCCTTGCAGACGACTGGATGTGGCGTGTAAAATTAAAAAAAATATTGTTCTTTTATTAAAAAAAGAAAGGGAAAAGGAAGATTGCTCAGCAAAAGAAATAAACCTGTACCTTCAGCAGCTTCCTCCTCTCCCCGTCAACACTCCTTACAATTCCAGTTAGCCTGTGGCTAGTGCCTAACCACGTCTTCATTCTTCTCATCCTGAGAGGCACAGCCCGTGGCCAATCCACATTTCTGTTCCTCCTGCCCAGCCCGGGCACACGCGGACCCAAAGCTGACACGGACTTCAGAAACGCTGACAAAATCATTGTCAACCCAAATGCTGCAAGATGAAGTTCAGAAAATAATGTGTTCCCATTTATACACCTGAAAGGAACTGGGAAGTACTTCAGGAGACTGCTGTTATGACAGGAGTCTGTTTTTCAGAACATAAGAATGATAGTCACTTTGTCAAAAAAATACAACAAATAAATGAAGTTACCAGGAATTTCAGGACACTAAAGATATTAACTACAGATTCTATCCTAGCTAGCCTCCTTATGCAGGTTAAATACCCGAGGCTGACAGGTTGTTCTTGAACTACTTTTCTACATTCCATTTTCTCTTCAGAAGTTAAGTTTAAAAGTAAAAACATACTAGATGTACAACAAATCCATCGCTAAAACTTCAGTGGTAAATGAGGTTGCTGTGGAAATTCAGCTTCTCGTGGTCCTCAAAAAAATCTCCCATATACGAAAACAAATTTGTCATGATAAATGTAACATGCAGAGCCCACTTATTACGCCTTAGCACTTCTAACAAAGAAAAAAAGACAACCTTTTCCTCCAAGTACTTCATTTAGTCTGTTTCAGTGTAACTGAAGGCCTGAAAGATCTGCCAGCAGCAGAAGTTTCTGTTAATGGTAACTAACTACCAAGATCTCATTTAAAACTCTTTTTCAAATGCAGAGCCCTGAGAACACAGAATGACAAGATGAAATAAAAATATATAATAAAGCAGAAGCGATCAATACTATTCAAGTACACAGAATACACACCAGTGATACCCAACAGCACTGCATTTTCATATACCCCCCTGCTGAGCTGACAAGAGCCTAGTGTAAACTGGAACACACAGTAGTTGTCTGTAATGGTGGGTGGACACACCCTAGGGGATATAACTTGCAAATCTAACTGAACTTGAGGGAGTTTTTAAGCCAAAATACCAAAAAGGAGAGGCAGTAGCACTGTCCCTTTCAGCATCTGTTAGAAATTGGTTAAACTCAGTGTGAAACCACATCCGCTCAACTGAGTGTAAATAAAGTTCAGGTTTTGGGTTGGTTTTAACCTGTTCGCAAAGGAGAAGCTCAGTTAAAAACTGCTACCATAGCACTACTGAGCTCCAGTTCTGGGCTGCAGAAGACGATACATTTTTTTTCAGGCTCTGTCAAAAAAAAAAAGTAAAACCCCAAAAAAACCCCCAAAGCCACATAAAGGAGATAACCTCCTTCTCCTAACAGCCTAACCAGTGACACAAGAATTCACCAGTGGCACAACATTCACCCCATGAGATGAAGAAATTATCCTTTTTTCAGTATCTTATCTCAAATATTAAAATCCTTCTCCACCCCACAAGGGCTCAAAGGTCTAAGAAGTCTTCCCCTGTGTCTTCCCCCTAATCCATGTTTTCAATTCTCTTTTTGAATCCAGCAACACAAGATCTCCTGCCGTAAATTATTCTGCTTACTCAGAAATGTGAAAGATCATAGCCAGTGACAGGACCTCTGCTACTACTACTGTAAAAAGAAAAAAAAAAAAAAAGCACTGCAAGAAAATCCCCAAAATCAAGAGAATATTGTTCCAGGGGCACCAGTTGTATGGTAGATTAAGTAGCTCAAATCCCATGATGCAAACATGACATAACAGAAATGCTCTGTGGAGTCACTCTGTAGAAAGAGAGATCTTAGGAGCAAGAGCTGCCTTGTTTCTATGCCCATGACCAAAATTCAGCTTGAGCTCAAATACACTCTTTCTTAATACCGTGATAAAAAAAACCTCCTTCAGATTCTCAGTGCTTCGCAAAACGCAGAACTTTTACCCTAACTTAGCACAACGCAGCGTGTTTGGCCCCGACTGCAACGTTTGGAGTTCTTTGAGACAATTTCACCTGAAGCTTCTATGTCTCAGCTGTAGAACAGACTCTGCTCACATAAGGCCATACACATCCAAACAGTAACGTGTAAGCTACCAAAATACTTCTTTCGAAAAGCTGCTTTGCATCTTGAGTGGGTTCTCTGTGCCACTCTGTGTTTAAGGTGGATATTGAAACTTCATAGAGCTCATCACAGGATTCACAATGAAACCCAGAAGAAGCTGCTGGAATTCTGGTGAAGAACAAGAAACTTGAATAAAAAAAATCTCTAATTTTGCCTTCCATAACTCATCAAGTCAGCATGAAGAGAGCAGTGCTTCAATACTGCACAGCTGAGAAGTCATTAATGCACAGAAGCAGCAGTGGAGATTTTAACAGTGGGTGGCTTTCAAAATGAGCTGCCAAGTGGATTTGACAGGTGTAAAGCCCAGCTGCTCCTCTCACCATCACAAGAAAAACACTGAGCAGTTGCTTGGATGCAAGTCTTCTGGCACAGCTTTCCTCATTCTGGACAGCCACCATTCGGATGGAGGACAAGTACCATGCTGACATCCTTCCCTCGGCGTACAGCCTCTCAACAGGTACAGCTCAGGAAAGTTGATTTTTTTTAATGTTTTTAATATATAAAATATTATCTTTGTGTGTAT
>JAAGNO010002269.1:24124-35688 GCA_033439905.1 Ceryle rudis
AATATATAAAATATTATCTTTGTGTGTATATCTCTGTACGCACACACACCAAAAAATGCATATACATTTTATAGACGTGGGGGTAAGTGATAATTTATACTATAGCAACAAGCAGCCTGTGAGTGACCCGACTGCTGGAAATAGACAAAAGGCGCTGCAGGCATTCAGCCATTCTCCCAAAGCCCAAGCTCTGGAAGCTGAATTTCCAAAACCCTGTGCCGAAATAACCAACTGGATCCACATGCCTATATTCTGCTCGGCACTATCTCCAAAGTTGAGCTGATCCTTCTAGTTCACTGAAGAAGTTCAGATGACCTAGAGAGCTAAAAAGCAATTTGTTTTCTTCAGCATAAATGGAAAATTTGTTCTCATAAATGCTACTGAATCAACCAATCAATCAAAAGACTCAGGACTTCGCAGTGAATTCCAGAGGACCCAGCGTAGCTCTTTGATTTTATACACGAAGCTGTGGAGTACATCGACACTGAAGCTGTGAGCGTGGATGCTCTACCTACGCTAACTTCCACCTAGTTGACTGGGGTACCAACAGAAGTGTAACTGAATACTGAAGCAAGAGAGGCTTCAGCACCAGCTGTAAAACCAGTATGCAGGCAGGTGCCCTGCACCAAGCTCCCTGCAGCTGTGGCTGCTCTGCTTCGACTGCATCGCCTGAATATAGAATCTCAAGCAGCCTTACGTGTCTCTTTTCCAGAAACACAAACCATTACCAGCATTCCGTTGCTGTCTGTTCTTGCGGATGAGAGAGGCACGCTCAGCTGGGAGTACTACCTCCTCCTGCAGCTGAAGGACACTGAGCAACAATTATTTCATTTGTGTAATCCTTGGACAACAAGGAGAAGTGCTTTACCAGCAGGAAAGAACCTAAGTACAGAGATCTCCAGGATTCTGTGACAAACTAAAGCAGGTTTCTGTAAAGGAGCTGCCAAAATGGCAACTGCCACATCCAAATGATCAAAATTACTTGTGCTTGCTGTTATTTCAAGGCTAAAATCCAGAAAATACTCTAGTTTTTTTGAATTCTAGCACTCCTGTAAACGAATTCAACATCTAAAACAATTTTTAGCATTTAACTACAATATTTTATGGGTTTTATACATGAAAGCATGCTTTTACAAAATAAATCCCTTCAAATAAAAAGGGGTTTAAAAGTAAAAAAAACCAAAACCAAAACACAGAAATGAAGTACAAGCCTGCTATTAGTAAACACCTTGAGAGAGAAAGCTTTGAAACAAACAACACAGGAGCATAAAAAGCCCACAGAAAGTACCATGTACAAGTCAGCACTGCGGTGAGGCTTTCCACTCCGTCACTCCGTCCCACAGTGGGAAGCCACAGGACACCAGCCATATTTCACAACGGAGCATCTGGGGAGGCCGATTTCAGTTTCCTGCTGTCCATTTGGAGCACGTCCTGGGACGGTAATGCCCCCTGCTTAAGACATCTGTGTGGAGAGCAGCAGCTCCAGTAAGCAGTAGTTAAAAAAAACCCTCAAGTGCCAAAGTACACAGGCGGGATGTGGTAGTGCCCGAGACGTTTATGTTCTGTGGGAATATTACAGTAACGTACTCTCCAGCAAAGTAATCTTTGAACCATCTCCAAGTGCTGTTTCTGCATGTTACTGTCTTTCACAATGCAGCAAAAAATCAGGTCATTTATGCTCTGCTGAGTCAGTTACTTAAATTTTCTCTTCCCCAAGCTCTCAAGTGTCTTAAATCTCTTCCAATAAGCTGACAGTTTCCAAGCATTTTCTCCCCTGTTGTGTATAACTCATCTTTACCCCCGATTAGCAAGGTATACAAGCACTAGAATTCTGATGCAGGGAATGGAGAAGCTGAAAATATCCACTATTAGTTTTTGATTGTTTTCCCTGGAAGCTACAGCACTTCCTCCCCTCAAATTTGAAATATCCTCAAAGTTTTTACTTACGTTAGGACTCGGGAGACGGAGTCTTCTCCCTGCCTTGCCTTCTATATGCACAGTAATCCTTTGTGAGCTTCTTTTTACTGCCAGAGTATTTTAAGTGTCTGCTGAGGATTTAATCTCAGTATCTGGCAGTGGATACCTCTATTTTTCATTGTGCAGAGGGAGAACAGGCTGCAGTGAAGTAACTGAACACGAAGAGGGAACGTTAGCAGTATCTACAAAAAATCCTGACCTTGACAGGGATCGATTTGATCCATGGGACCAACATGAAAAATGCTAAAATCAGACCATCAAGACAAGGAACAAAACAAATCCATGAGAGAGTAGAAAAGTGGTAATGCATCATAGTATAAACAGAAATGAACAAGGGACCCATTCTACTTTCCATCATCATGCCAAAAATAAAGAATTTTGTCTCAAGAATCCCTGGAAGCTTTATAGGAGCTTGTTGTTCAATCTGCACACTTTCTTTGCTTGTGACAGAAATGCCAATAAACTGGCACTTTTTAAGTATTTGCTTTATAATCCAACACAATCAAAGCCAGATGAAGCAAAAATGCTTGAGGGCAGGAAGGCTCTGCAGAGGGATCTGGCCAGGTTGAATCAATGGGCCGAGGCCAATTGTATGAGGTACAAGGCCAAGTGCCAGGTCCTGCATTTTGGTCACAACCACCCCAGGCAATGCTACAGGCCTGGGGAGGAGTAGATGGAGAGCTGCCTGGTAGAAAAGGACCTGGGGATGCTGTACCAGTACCAGTAGTGTGCCCAGGTGGCCAAGAAGGCCAACGGCATCCTGGCCTGGATCAGAAATGGCATGGCCAGCAGAAGAAGGGAGGTGATCCTGTCTCTGTACTCAGCACAGGTGAGGCCACACCTCAAGTACTGTGTTCAGTTCTGGGCCCCTCACCACAAGACAGATACCGAGTTGCTGGAGCGAGTTCAGAGAAAGGCAGCCAAGCTGGTGAAGGGTCTGGAGAACAGGTCCTTTGAGGAGAGGCTGAGGCAGTTGGGATTGTTTAGTTGGAGAAGTGGAGGCTGAGGAGAGACCTTATTGCTCTCGGCACCTCCCTGAAAGGAGATTGTAGTGAGGTGGGTGCAGCCTCTTCTCTCAAGTCCATAATGACAGGACTAGAGAAAATGGCCTGAAGTTGTACCAGAGGAAGTTTAGATAAGATATTAGGAAGAATTTCTTCACTAAAAGAATAGCCAGGCACTGGACTGGGCTGCCCAGGGAGGTGGTGGAGTCACCACCCCTGGAGGTATTAAAAAAATGTGTAGATGGGGCACTTCAGGATATGTACCCAGTGAGGTGGGGTTTTTGTGGTTGGTTGGTTGGTTGGTTTGTGAGGTTTTTTGGTTTGTTTGGTGGTGTTTTGGGGTTTTCTGTTCTTGTTTTGGTTTTTTGTTTGTTGTTGTTTGGAGGGTTTTTTGGTTTGGCCTAGGGTTTTTTTGGTGGTGGTGGCGGATAGATGTGGTGATCTTTGAGGTTTTTTCCAACCATGACAATTCTGTGATTCTGTGAAAATGAGGTCAAGCAAAAGGATTCTGCAATTGACAGCTGGGCTAGAGGGGCAGGGAGGGCGTGGGGGGAAAAGGCTACATGAGGTCAGGACAAGTCTATCCTCCACATATCCATAAACATGTCTACTCACACTTTACCACCAAGTACGCTAACACGCAGTCAGCACATGAACATACGTACCCGTTCACATCTAACCAGAACAAATACATCCACCACCACCCAGAACAAACTTCATCTCATTCTTCTGCAAGGCCACCTCCTCATTAATAAGATGGTCAGACTGAAGGCCCACAGTCTCCGAGGTGCCACTGGCACCATCCACCGCAAATCATCTCCAGATTCTCACAGTGGAAGAGTTAATCATTGCCAACGCAGACCCACTCTAGCCCTGCTTTTGTTATAATCCTGGCTAAAGCTCTATACTCTTGCAGAGCCCTAGACAGAGTCCCAGGAAAGACTGTTCTCAAGCCACTGGTTTAGCAATGATTTCAATTGTTCCAGTAAAAAAAGACAGGTGAACATACTACTTTTTTTTTTTTTTTAACTGTCTGTGAGGGGAGACTGAGCTGCTCCTGCAGTTATGCTGTCTTTGGAGAAAAGCATATTCAGGATCTCTCCATGAAACACATTAGGTTTTATACACGTACTCTTCAAAAATATACAGGTGCAGGAGAGTCATTTTTTTTGCTGCACACCAGCACCAAAACTGGGAGTGATACAGTTATTGCAGACCTATCAGTTGAAACCATAAGGCAAATGTGTCTGTTTTACAAGGCAAGTACTGTAAAGCTAATGAAGCACCGTCTCCACAGTCAAAGCAACAGAGAATTAGCATGGATTCTTCTCATTTATTATATATGAATTCATCCTGAATTCACAAGCAGCACTGTTTTATTTATAGGTATCACTGGGAAGACGTACTTTACAAAACAAGCCATACCCAGAACACCACATGAAACCCAACGTCACTCGCGCCTGTACGTAACCTACCCAGGCACCCAGGCCTGCCCTGCCAGCTAAAGGTGCCATCCCCCAGTCCTGTTTTGCATCACATTGGACTGAGTCAAATTGTTTCCTCCTTAGACATCTACCCTGCACAAAACTGTCAGTTTCTTCTAAAAGGAAAAGGCAAAATAAGATAATACTTTTCCTTCCCCTTTCTACAATAGTATCTTCCTTTCCTGTTGCAAGCGCAGAAGTTCCTCGTGTGCTCTCCCACTCAACGCGTTCACTTTTCCTTATCTCTAATTCCAATCCTTTCCAACATCTTGTGTTCTAGGTGCTTTTCCTGAAAGTACAATCTTGACATAATCTAGCCATCTTAAACTCCTTTAATCTTAATTGCATTTTCAATTACCCTGCTGACCTTTGTTTCTTTTTTTTTTTTTTTACTTTCCCCGAGATGATGGAACATATCCCTTAAAATACTCATCTTAAATTTCTTTTTCATTTCTACCTGTAGACCTTTGATGACAAATTTTCACTTCATCACCTTAGGGAAGTTTCCAAAACCCTCTCCCCGAACAAATTAAGGAAAGGTTGGCATCCTGCGATGCCTTAAACACAGAAAGGTGACACTGATAGTGAACTACTAAGTTTCTACCATGGTGTCTTCTCCTAGTTCATCTATCACCTTAACGTTTTCTTCCACATTAATCTATTAATTTCTAAAATATTTCTAGTAGCTTCTGTCCTTAGTCCTCTGATTTTCTCCCTCTACATTTTCTTCCTAGATATTTTAAAATGCAATTAGAGAGATCATAATCAAATTCAAACTGACAATTCACAGAACTGTTCTGTTCTGTCCACGTTAAAACCTTGGCCCCAGTTTGTCACCCTGCCCACACACTTTCTCCCATCTCCTTTCTTGGCTGCTGAAGGGATACCATCACACTCCTAAGGCTTCAGACCGAACGGTATGACAGGCATGATTCTGTCACTGATGTCTCACATCCTAGTACCCAAACTGTTTCTACACCAGGGATATTAATTCATTCCCCCTAAAATACAACTATTCTTATTCACCTAGAGATCAAACATTTTTATCCATCATCTCAACTGTTTCAAAGCTGTTTCCCAATGAATGAGATATATATTAAAAAAAATTTTAAAAAAACAGGACTTTTTCCTCATTGTTGAAGTACTGGTGGTAATTCTCCTAGCCCATCTTTTTATGGCCACACTCCCCTCTTTCTGTACCTTCGTGACACCCCCCCCCTCTTGTTTACTGACCTAAGCTGATGTCTTCAATTTCAACACTTTACCTAGGCTGCTTTTCTTAATCCTGTAATATGGAGAGGTACGCCACTCACTTCCACTGCCTGCATTTTACAAGTCTCAAAAATCCATACTTACACTTTTTCCTATGCTACCCTTTTGGCCAGGAAGTTTTTTTCTGTATTGTCATCTGTAAAAATCTCTATTACTTGAGGTAACCAACAAGCGTCGCTTACCAAAACACTCTCTTCCCTAACATCCAGGCTACACTTATGCTGACATCACTTATCACCATTACCCTTTCCTTATGCTTCTTGATAGTCTTTTCTCCCATGCTGTAATACCCCAGATGCAGGGTGATTTCCAATTATATCATCATCTAGGAAGACAAGAAGTTCTCCATTCTTAAAAAAAAAAAAAAGTCACAAGAAGGAAAAGCGTTTGATTACAGCGTGAACGAGCTGAGACACTACACTTCCTCCCTCTCACAGACTTGCACAGCGGCCCAGAAACAGGTATCTATCTACTCAACATCAGCAGAGTGGCTCCAATATGATGAAGCATGTTGCTGCCAGCAGGACACTCCCGGCTCATTTACGGTCAACTTTTCACCTTCAGCATGAATAAGGCAGGAACTAAAAGAGAAGATAATCTCATAATGAGAGAAACTGAATTCAGGGGATAATCTATCCCTCCTCTGTTACCGAGTTTCTAAACCAGGAGAAAGAGGCTGTACTTCTCATTTCCTCACTTTCTCAGCACCTGAAATAAGAGCCTCCAATCTTAAAGCACAGCTACACAAGGTCAATGGATGTTGTGCTTTTAACAGCAGCTGCACATTCAGGCATTTAAAACCAGAAAAAAATTGTGACCAACTTGCATTCATTGTATTACAGAATTGAGTAATAAATTGGTAACTGTTAAGTACCAAAACACTAGACTGATGAGTGTCCACAGAAAGCCCCACAGAAAATCAGCGACCTTGCCTTCTGATGATACTGTTTGAATACCATACAGTAAATATAGCCCACATTGATCAAAGAAGAGAACAAAAGGTGACAGCCATCTAAAAAAACCAAGCACTTCCCCTTCACTCCACTAAAAGCAAAGATCCTGTAGAACTACAAGATAAAATATACTTAAATATTGCTTTGTTGTTTATGTTAGCATCCAAAATAAAGTTGTACCAGAAACTCTTATTTTGGTATTTAATATGAAGACAAGATAGTCAAGCACATGAAGGACTTCTCACGCCTGGGAAAGATTGAGACTTTAATAACTACAGCAAGACTCAACTTTTCCAAAATGTGTATGTTACCAGCTTCAAGCTCAGAATTTCATACAGAAGTGCATATATTCCTACTGCTGTTTGGCAAATCAAAAGAATTTACCACGTTTCCCATTGCCTTCCCATTTTTTGTCTTGTTTTGACAAAAAGACCAAAAAAAAAAAAAAAGAAAAACAAGCCACCAAACAACCACAACCACCACCAAACCAACACAAACAAACCTTCACAGAGCAGGACCTCAGAGCGTACAGATAGTCTGGAAACAAAACCCATTATGGGTATTCTGAGCACCCTCCTTGTTTCCCAAGGCCTGGCATGCTCAGGGCAGCTACTGATATGGAGCAGAAGCTTGGGAGATCCCTACAGAAGGAATCTGCTCTAACTATAGTTAATATTCTGTGTCTGCACTTCCCCTCAAATAGGCATCTTCTGGGGGTTTGACTCAGAAAACATTTGCTATGACATCTGCAGCCAGGCCAAGTACGAATCAATGAGAACTTATCTTCAGCATCTGGAAACTGGGCCCCAAAAAGCCTCTGGAACCCCGATTTGGGCTGTATCGATTTTGTCATTGTAAAAACAGGAAGTGGATCTTGTGCAAGCCTTCCTTCTCAAAAACACCAACATTAAAACAAAAGTTAAAAAATTGTTAATGTGGACCAAAAAAAAAAAATCTGCCTTCTACTGGGACCAGCACAAGTTTGAAAAAGTATCTTCCGAGAGAAAGGCAAGACAAACATTTTCACACATTAGTGAACAAAGACATACCTGGAGTCAGTACGAGCAGCCAGACTAGAATACTTCCTAGAAATATTCCCCTTCTAAAGCCCAGAAGGGTCTCTATCCAAGGGGCAGGGTTAAAAGTGTGTAAAATAGCCAAGTACTTTGATACTAAGTTCTAGGTTGCTAACAGATTTTAAAATACCCGTCCCAGTCAAGGAGAGATGGGTAACTTCAAAGAACAAATGATATGACAAACTAGAAATGAAAATTCTTACTGAAGTATATGCTAACATTAAACAGAAAATTTGCTTGTACAAGCAAATGTAAGAAACAGCCTGTACATCCAGAAAGTTCAGTTGTTGTACTCAAGCCCATTAGCACAAACATACAAGGTGAGTCCAGTAGGAATATCAGCCGAAGATGGGGTAAGGCCATCCTAAACTCTGTGCAGCTCCTCCACCGCTAAGCTTTCTTGAACAGCCTGCTTCATGACCTTCAGCATGACTGTTCCAGCCACAGGTCCAGAAAAATAATCATGTGACAGCATTTCCTAAAGTCCGTCAACTGCTCAGAGATGAGAATACAAAGGGAATATGTAAATGAAACACATACAGATAAAGTCCAGTGGAAGAAAAAAAAACCCGACCAAACAAAAAATATACCAGCATCTAAAGATATCACAACCACAAATTTCTAAAAGCCAGAGACTGAAGTTACAGATACTAAGCTTAATATCAAATGTATCTAAGACTTCTCTTCTTCACCATTTTGTCAAATTTATCGGAGCTTCCTTTCACCTGTTGGTGTGTGAGAAACCTTCCCCAACTCTCCACAACGCAAAAACATCCAATACTGTGGGTTCCTGAAATCTCCTGCTTGGCTCTTCTGAAGACGTGGACAGTGCCGCTAGTTTCTTTGGAGAAAAAGGCACATGAAAAACAGACGCAATCTCCTAGCATTTCTCTCAGCAGCTTTGGGCATCGAGCCAGAAAGAACAAGAGTCACAAGTCTCAGCTCATAAACCAGGCAAGCAATTATCACTTTATCGATCTTTGCTAAGTTTTCTCCTCTTTCTGAACTCTGACCTGAATTCGAGATGCACTCAGCTCCCACAAAGAAGGTGGGAGCTTAAGGATTTCTTTTTCACCTTAGTTTCAATCCCTCACAAAGCAGTAAGATTTGATGCTGATAAGCTGGTATTTGTAAAATGCCGTATGCAGAGCACCGTTAGTTCCATAATGTCACTCAGAGAGTAGCTTTGCAGTGCTCTAAGTTGATTCAAAAAGGAAAATGAGTCACTTATCACATCACTCCCACCCTTTCAACACAAACATTTATTAGTATTTTCTTATCCTTCTCCCCCTCCACGCTCACCACTTTCCACCACCACGTAAGTAACCTAGACGGTTTCCTAAGGATAGAATTAAAGAGATTAAAATAGTTTAGTAAATGCAATTGCTCAAGTATCTTACCAATGCGGGCCATTGAATTTGTTTGATCTTTGATCCCTGAGTCTGGCTTGGGTCCTTTCTTTTTGCCCAGACCAGCTGGTACTCCACCAAGAAGGTTGCAAAATCTTCATAAACTTTAACCCATTCTCGCTTTTCCCATTCAAGGTCATCAAATTCCACATATACCTGGGGAAATTTAGGAAAAGAACACACGTTACTACATATACACGGCACGTGTAGCTCTACATGCACTTCCGAAAGCACGTGCTTTAAAATCTAATGCAAGAGCTGAATATTACCCATTTTACTGTTATGGTATTGAAATTGCTTAATCACTTCCTGCACCACGGAAGAAATTTTTCTTGGCAAGACATTTGTGCTGAGGTGGTTACATTTGCCAAAACACTACCGTCAACCTTGGATATCTTAGCTCATCAATCAAAAGTGTAACACTAAGTATTTACTGCTGCCATTCCAGCAACACATACAGCTCTTTACATACCAGTACGTAAGTTTTAAGAATACTTCTCATTCTCAGTTCAAATACTTGTCATATAATACAAACCAACCAAACACCCCACAAAACCCCAGACTTCTTGTTTCCAGCTACGTTAATTCGGAGCCAGTTTGCAACCATTTGGTCTTGTGCAATCCCCCTCCCATAGGTTACATGGTTCTTCCCGACACATTCTTAGAGAAAAACCAAACCCTCCCTGAGCTGCATTCACTACGCTAAATACGCCAACCCTTTTGTCTCTTGGAAAGGGAGAAGTAACTCGGAGCCAAAAAGCTACCTACATTAGCAAACACAAACTCTTCAAACAAGTTACAGTTCAAAATTATGGAATTTATTAAAAAAAATCCAAAATCAACAGTGCTCTTTTCCTAATTATCAGAAAATTAATAAGAAAAAAACCAGATGGCATTATAAAGAAAAGTCTCTGCTTGTCACACAGACCGGAGAAGGGAAGATGCTTTGCTGCCCTCCTGAATTTCAGCTCTCAGCCACACCCAAGGCAACTTCTGAAACCCAAGTTTCTTTCTCTCTCTGCTTCCGAGAACTTAAATCACTGTCACAGAAATATTCTTGTCTTTTTAACTTTGGTTAATTTTAGGCCTGCAACATACTTCCTCGTCTAGACTTTCCGTCTCACACTTTCCAAACGTGTACTACATAGCGCTCCTTCTCATCTTGTTCTTCTCCTTATGTCTACACAAATTTGCACCAAGCCTCTTCTCACTCCTCTATCAGAGCTCATTACCTCCGTTTTCCCCCCTCCCATAGATACTCTTTTTTAACCCATATTACTCCCATTCTGTTCCTACACCTTCTTCCTTTCCCTCCTTGAAGCATCAGATCAAGAAGCTAACTTACTGCGGTTACTTTCTTCTGTAACTACCCATTACTGCATCCCCACTTAAAATCCGTCCAAATAAAATGGAAGAAAATAGTTTATAAGCTACACTCGGTTTACACATTTATTTCACTCTCCTACCTCCTCACACCCTCCACAAACTGCTCACAGTTCTAATTGCAGCTACTGCTCACTGCACACCTGACTCCTTTTCGTCCACCCCTCCACTTGACCACCCCTGTCATCAGGCACACTTGTCACCAATATCATATTCATAGCCAACTGGTCTTTCCATCTCTTGTCTCACATCTCAGCTTACTACTCATTTTCTTGCCTTGCCTTAATTGCTGGGTCAAGGCAGAGTGGGTGCTGCTGTCTGTATTAAATGCTGCTCCTTCCCCATTTCCCAGTGGCACAGCTTCCCCTCTGGAGTCACCACCTCGACATCTGGAATTTCTGCCATTTGCCTGCTGCCACTCGTCCAACATTTCAATTACCCCGGCTGATCACGTCTCTGCATCACCTCATTCATCAACACAATTACTCTCTTATCTTATCCCTTCGCCCGTTTTACTCATCAGGAGACTACTGCTAGTCTTTGTGGTGGCAAATCTGACCTCTAAGAACAGTTTGTACCTAAAATCACCCTCTCACCTCAGTTATTATTACACCTATCACCTGTTAATCTAACAAAGTAGAAAAAAGCAGCAAAAACTCAAAGCAAATTGACAAGTTTCACTCAAAAGCACTTTTTAATAACTTAATTTCTATATAATGGTTTTAAAATACATACAGTTGCAATAAAATATTTTTTCAATCAAAACAGTTAACAGCAAACACAGTAATGCTTTAAAGCACCGGCAGGAAGGCATGTCGTTTGCCAAATGATCTTAGCAGCAGTGTCTTGTATTTGCAGCTACTGTGAACCCTTCTGAAGAGACAGTTATTTCTGCAATTGATCAAATGACAAAATTTAAAGGCAATCTTCAGTGACAATACAGTCAAAAAAACCAACACCCCCCACCCCCCCCCAAAAAAAAAAAATCATGTGTAATGCTCTTCTA
>JAAGNO010002269.1:43462-55785 GCA_033439905.1 Ceryle rudis
ACACGAGCCATCCCCAACAAACATTCAACTTTTAATCATATATGCTATTTTTGGGTTGTTTTTTTTTTTTTGTGGTGTGGGGTGGGGGGGGGGGGGCGGGGGGGAGGGGTGAACACCAAACTTAAAAGAACAGCAAGGTTTCAAGTTGAACTTCTGATACATGTGCCTTGAAATCCAGACTGGGAAAAAAAGACCAAGAGTGTCTCAGCTGCTCTGTGTGTCCACATCATTCTCTGAACAGCAGGCCAAAAAAAGACAGGAGTGGACTGACAAAACTTCCTTTTTGTCACATAAGGCCAAGGGTACCAAAAAGACACCAGCAAAGCTTTGTTTGCTTTTATAATCAAGATTACTAACCTTAAGCAAAAAGCCAACCAAAAAAATTAATAATAATCTCATCAAGAAAACAGTATCTTCAAAAGCATCGGGACAAGAATCCCGAAAGGTAAAAGAAATATAGTGAAATATTTATCTGCTTCATTGACCATCCACTAACATGTTGGAAGTTATCTTCCAGAGGTTTTTTGCTTCAAAAGAGGACTAGAATATGTGAGTAGGGAAGTTAGTGTACCGTATCAATTAAAGCTTTATCTCTTATAAGAGAAGAACATTTTACTGTCTTAACAGTAACTTCTTCTTGTCCTTCCTCCACTTAGTGTGCTATTTATAACCACAGTCTGCAAACTGTTTCTCCTGATCCTGCCTAAATCACCTCTGAGCAGTACGTATATCCAAGGTTTTCCTAGCTAAGATGAGGAGGTATTTGACTTCCGCTGTTGTGTTCAATTTTTAGTTTTGAAAATATGAATTCCTAAAGCCATTTTCTTCAGCACTGTGCTAAACGACAAAGCAAGCTGAATTACTGTTTTCTTGGTTTACTCAGGAATGGCTTCTTGTCACCATTCCAGCCTTCAGGTTTCAATCTCCTCTGCAAGTCATCTTTCAAAACTACATCTCTGTTTGCATCTTCGTCTAGTCCTTCATACTGTGGTGATCATTCATCCAAAAACAAACTCTCAATCTTTCTGATGTAACTAAAAGCTTGAAGAAACACACTAACAAACGATACATAAAGAAAGCGTAGAGATCTACGTTTTTCCTATGGATTAACTGCAGCATTAGAGAAGAAATATAAATTCTGTACTCGCAGGATGAAGCTTCAAAGAATTAAAAGTTTTTCAGGTGTATATTATCTTCTTTCGTTTGGATACCAAATTGCAAATCTGGACTTTATGGAGAAGAACAGCATCATTACAATTCATAGTACACATACACCCAGCTGTCCACAAACTGAGATCAATCTTTTTTCTAACTCTGAACTGAGACATCTCCAACTCTGAACTGAGACATCTCCAAGTATTACTAAAAGGCCAGAGGAGATAAAGACCGAGATAAAGACCACACAACATTCTCCTCACCAAGTTGGAGAGAGATGGATTTGAAGGGTGGACTGTTCAGTGGATAAGGAATTGGCTGGATGGCCGCATCCAGAGCATAATGGTCAATGGCTCAAAGTCCAGATGGAGAGCAGTGACAAGTGGTGTCCCTCAGGGGTCCGTACTGGGCCCTGTCTTGTTTAACATTTTTATCAGTGACATAGACAGCAGGATTGAGGGCACCATCAGCAAGGCTGCAGATGACACCAAGCCGAGTGGTGCTGTTGATACACCAGAGGGATGGGATGTCACCCAGAGGGACCTGGACAAGCTGGAGAGGTGGGCCCAGGTGAACCTCACAAGGTTCAACAAGAGCAAGTGCAGGGTCCTGCCCCTGGCCTGGAACAATTCCCACTATCAATCCAGGCTGGGTGAGGAGGTGATAGAGAGCAGCCCTGCAGAAAAGGACTTGGGGGTGCTGGAAGAAGATGGACATGAGCAGCCAGCGTGCACTTGCAGCCCAGAAGGCCAATCCCATCCTGGGCTGCATCAAAAAAAGTGTGGCCAACAGATCAAGAGAGGGGATTCTGCTGCTCTACTCAGACCTCACCTGGAATACTGCGTCCAGCTCTGGAGCCCTCAGCACAGGAAGGACAGGACCTGATGGATTGGGGCCAGAGGAGGCCACAAGGATGATCGGGGGCTGGAGCACCTCTCCTGTGAGGACGGACTAAGGGAGCTGGGACTGTTCAGCCTGGAGAAGAGAAGGCTCTGGGGAGACCTAACAGCCACCTCCCAGTACCTGAAGGGAGCTTACAGACTGGAGAGGGCCTGTTTCATTTCTGACAAAAAAAAAAAACTACTCCATAAATACCATGTAAGCTATAAAGAAATACAGCAGCATAAGTATTTAGGCAATCTTTTCCATTTCACAGGTGAAAAGAGATTTTTTTTACATCAAAATTAAGACTTGTGTGCACAACTTGGTCCCAACTTCACCAAAGCATTATCTTTTTTCAAGGCATTTGAAAAGTCTTCCAATAGTTGTTCATTTGTGGGTTTTTTGCTTCGATTGTTGTTTGGTTTTTTTTTAAAACCCCAACCCAGCAAACTCTAAACATTAATATTGAAGCAGGAGTTTCTGCACTCAGTCCGTGACAGCAGGCAAGTCACAGTCTCTGTGCTTTACTACCCTACTCTAGGACAGGAACAGGATCATGTCAGCCCACTATTCCCCGGTTTACCCACAGTTTTTTTGGGGAACCGAGACATTATGTTCACGTGATACTCAGTGCAATGGAGATGGGGTTTTCGGGCGTGCCTGACATGCTATAACACAAACCGTGCTGCAGTCACAGAAGTACAAAGACGACCCGCAAACACAAAGACTCCTCAGAACAACCGCCCACTTTGTTGCTGCTGCTGCTGCTAAGGAAGCTGCTATAGTACAGGAAGCAATATTCAGGATAAACAGAATTACTGATGTGTAAAAGCTTCAGGAATATAGGGTTGGAAAGCACTGGAAGTTAGGGAAATCATTCACGATCCATACATGAAAACTCTCCACGTTTGACTACTAGTATTTTTCAGAAGATACACTTTGCACTCTCATCTAACACTATTTTTTGTCCCGTAACAAAAAATTCTCACATATACGGCAAAGGTCATTCAACCTTTTATTTCCTAAGTATTCATTTATTCCAGTACCACAGTTATCCAAACTACAGAGAAATGTTTATTTTTTTTTTTACCTTAATTGCATGACTTAAAGTTTATATTATACTTTTTTTTTTTTTAATTAGAAATAGTCCTAGAAATCTCCAGTGTACTACAACTCAAAAAAAGTGAAGGAATGTAATGCTATGCATTTTCTGCTCTCCTAGTAATTTGCTGCAAAGATCTTTTTAAGGAAGAACAATAGATTCACTGATAACACCAACAGACAATAGATCCAACAGATAACACAATGAAATCCTTAAGCCCAGAAGTAAAGACGTAAGAACAAAACACTGGCAACATTAAAAGCTGCCTAATGAACCAAATGAATAACCTTAATTGCTGCATTAGCTATCTCTGGGTAACTTATTACTGAAAAATGTGAGCAGACATTCCCTGTAAACAACAGCATAGGTAATATTTTTGAATAAACAACATTTTAAAAATGATGATAAATAAAAAGTTCGTGCATAATGATTTTTATAGGCTGTAGCTATAAGGGCTGTGCCTAGGACTTAAAAAAAAAAAAATATATAAAATAAAAATCCTCCTTGCAATTCAAAACGCATGCTGAAGAGACTAAAGAACCATTACTTCAGAACTATACATAATTTGCCTGCCATCTGTGCAAGTTTCTGGAATGAACAAAGTTTCCTGTATGTCCAAGGCAGCTTTTAACGCTAGGAATGATCCGTAAGAAAAATGTGCCTCCTGCATTGGCTTATAGGAGTTGCTTAAATCCTGTGTAAAATCGAACAATAAAAATGGGAAGCTTGAAGTATTAATACAAGAACTGATACCCTTAAAGTCCTCCTTTCTCCCCTTGATTTCCCCACTATCACCTTGCTGATTTGAAATTTTCATGTATCCCAACTCAACCACCCCAAAAAAATGCAGAACTTCCCCAAAATTTTTAGTACTCGTTCTGCATTTGCAAGCTTATTTTCCAAGGTAACCCCCCCAAACTGCAACAGTCCGTGCACCTACTGTTACAGCTATAGAGAACACAGACAAGACTTCCAGAAAAAATTCAAATAACCAAGTAGTGCCTTTATGTCCTCCAGAGGTACCTAAAGCAACCACAGCCTTGCCGGAGGGAACTCAACACTTGACAGTTCTGTTGTGTTATGGTGAATCAGCGCAGGAGAATATATAGTGTACTCGCATCACACTTGCTCCCCCTCACCTTGGGAATAAGCAATAAAATTACTGTTCAAGGGACACAAGCGATCCCCTCAGGAAAATGAACACACCGTAAGAAGACATTTTTGACTGAAAGTCCTCAGATGCAGAACTAGTGGTGCAGGAGAACTGATGTATTCATGGATAGAGAAGTGAATCTCTTTCCAGAACATTTCAGGGAATGACAGCTAAGGTTTCTACCTTACTTTCTCAGACGCCTTTTGCTTCACTAAAAATCTGGATGTTGCCTCCAACAGTCTCATTTCCTTGGAAATTTTTTGTCTAATATACCTTGTGCTGCAGCAAACGTTAACTGTTAATGAGAAAGGAACAATTCTTCCGACATTTCACTTAGGATCCAAAACAAAAGTGCAAGATGAAGATGCCTGTCTGCTACTGCCAACAAACATTAATACTGCAACAAGTTAAAATAATAAGCAAGAAATACTTTCAGAAGTAATGTTGTTGGCTTTCTCACAGCTTATGATGCATTTACTTCACTGTGATACAAATACCTCACATACCCTAATCTTCTATTAAGGGTATTAGGCGTAGCCAAGGCCTGCAACCATGCAGCTGCAATATACTGTGATTAGACAACACTTCTCAACGTTGACAATGAATACACATACCAGTATTTTTATTCAGTCTATGAATGAAAGTTATCTGCGTGGATGGATGGGGGGGCGCGGATAAAAGCATCGTGTTTTTCTCCCATCCATTTTTCTTCTCACAAAACCAGTAAGGCCAAGATGCTTTATATCCCCAGTCACTGCGTAGCAGAAAAGAGGCACGACGGAATGCCTCAACTAAAACCCATTCTCTCACTGATGAGCCAGACAGAAACAAATACCCAACCCGCTCGGGGAATCCGTAATAGATATCACCTCATGTTTAGATCAGGAGATGAAGGTTGAATAAACAAGACTCACAAGTACCATTAAATGCACCACACACAAGCAAGGAGAGCTTTCTAGTTTTGCCTGTAAGAAATCAGAATATTGCATGTCGAAAACAAAATAATATGGTTTGTGCATAGATTATGAGGTACCAAAACACGCTGCCAAAGAATATTGGCACAAATTCACGGGAATCAAAAATAAAGAAACATACCAGACAAGTTCCATAGCACTGGAAAAATTAAGTGTTCTTGAGCACTGAGAGCAAAGGTTTCCAGCCTTCTCTAACCATCACATCCCTTCCTTTCTAACCTCGATTAAAAACCCCCACATTTCACAGGATACATTTTGTCCAAAAGTCCACAATGGCAGAACTGGCTGTTCAATTAGAACTACCCTTTGCTTTCAGTACAGGCTGGCTTCTTAACATGTTCTTTATGAACATCTCAGGTGCAGAAAACAACACAAAAAACGCCACCCACCCCTCAAGAAAGCACAAAGTGGGCAAGGTATCTAATGCTAAGGCAAGACAAATCCTTTTGCAATCACTTGATTTTTAAATTTAAAACCAGTAATAGGCAACTTAGCCTTTTTTTTTTTCATATTAAACCTCTAAAAATTTTTTCTTCCCACATGCAACATACTGAAAAACAATTGTAGAGCTCTGAGGAAAGCCAGCACCTGCAGGAAAGGGTTTAATCTGGCGACTGCTGGTGCTGTTGAGTTATTCATCACATAAATCTCTTATTAAAAGTCCCACCTCCTTCCTGTAGTTCTAACCGTTGTAGTTTGAGAAAACAGACCTCATTTCATGCTAAACTCCCACCACTAAGCAGCTGAATCTCCTACATTACTTAGGATACTGTTCGTGAGAGCAGACTTCACATGGAATCATGCAACATCCTGTTCCAAGCCAAATGCTCCAGATGGGATACGTTTCACTGCTGCCTCCCCCTTCCCAGCCCATTTAAGCTTGTTCTTTTTTCTTTGAAAGCATTTATAGCAAAACGATGCAATAACATCATTCTAAAACTGACCTTTCGAGAAAAACACAAGCAAATCGAAACTTGAAATTGAAATATCTTTACTACAAAAAAAAAAAAACAAAAACCAACTCACCACACCACCACTTAAATGATCAAAATATTTGTATTAGCTAAACAATTAGCAAAACTATGTAAAGAAGAAAATTAATTACTTGATGCAGCTCTACATTGCAGGTAAGTCTACGCTGTTTCAGAAAGTTTACTAATAATTTAAAAGCTTAACACTGTCACGCACGGTACTAATCTAATGGAAGTTCTCATCGACATAACAAGGAAAAAACTGTCTAGTCTGCTGATCACTCTGAATGCTGGCAATTTCTCAAACATCTGCTAAAGGTCAGATTTCCATTGCATGGAACCAATCAATGAAGCTACACAACACTCCCAGCACCGTTGGAAGTGCCAAACAAAGACCACTGTTTTACATAAGCAAAGAAACTCAGCCCGAAATCTTCCAAAACACTACCAGCAAAGTCTTTGCTCCCATTGCCACAAAGTGCTCCTCGTCTACCTGGCAATGGCTGTTCAGATTTACTCTAGTTTTGGGGTTTTTTAACAACAGAAACTGTGTTACTTAAAGCTAACTCATTTTTCCACATTGTTAAATAGCATGCAGCCAATACCACATACAGAAAAAACCTTACAGATGGAAAAAAATGCACGTATATTTACTTAAACAAAAGTGGTTTCTATTTAAATGCTAATCAAAGTTTCAGAAAACTGAATATTCACATGATTGGTGCCTTTGTTTCAACTCAATGACCAAAAAAAAAAACCAAAATCACCAACAAAAAACCCACCACCCCTACCAAGTTCAAAACAACCACATCTAAGTTAAAAAGCAGTCTGAAAAAAACCGCAACATTATGCCCCACAATCCTTACTAAACAACCTCAGAAATATAATCTCAATATCCTAACAGATTAGGGAATTGTTGGCTCCTGCTGTAAACAACATGCTCTATATTTCAACAGCTTATCACATGTCAAACCCCACGCTTCGGTGAGAGCCTACACAGAAGAAAAAAAAATGATCGATTCCGATCCTGCTGAAAAGCTGAGCTTGTTCTATTTTTACAGAGAAAACATGATTTTATTTATGGATAATCTGGTACTGATTTACCAGAAAAGCTTTCTGCACAAAAGAGAGAAGGGCCAATAAAGCAACTGATGGATTTCAGGGATATTATTTTTTTTCAGTCTTTTTAAACGTGTGTCACTCTGTGATCCTCAGACTCCAATTTTACACTTGCTTTATAATTTGTTGTTGTTAAAGATGATCCATTTTAACTTCGGTGCCAAAGGAAAACAGAAGTCAGCAGAAGGGAAACAGAAGTCAGTAGACATTCCAGTAAACTCGGCAGAAATAGACTCCTGCATTCCTTCTAACTCAATAGCTAATACAGCAGTGGTGTGGTCACAGGGCAATCCTAAATTAAGGTAATATCCAATTTAAAAAATGCAGTTGCTACTAGGTAATCAAGTCACCACACAGCTGACAGGCTTGTGCCGTAGCCTCTGACACACAAGGCTACAGTCCTTGCTGCCCAGTGCTCACCCTTCTGCGACTGACCCCAGTCTCCCTGCCGCAGCCTGGACAGAGCTACCAAACGGCCTCTCAACTCCAGTACCCGAGGTGAATCAAAAATCCCCTGGCAAATCAGAGCAGAACCACCATGCCAGGAATTAGTATTCTCTGTGGATCAGAAAGGGTGGTATCCTGTGTGAGAGGAGAGGACTGTACAGTAGAGCCTCATACAATGGGGCATGGGAGAAGCCATGGACCGGCACTCCCCGAAGAAGATGAGGCTCTCTGGAAAGTGGTGTTTCATGACAGCAACAGCACAAAAATGAAGTTACTAAAATGGAATTCAAATATGTCTATCAATTAAAAGACTTGTCAAAAGTTTTTTATTTTATTAAAGTTGACTAACAAGACGACTATGGGATATCTCAAAGGAGAGATACTTCTTTGTGTAAGTTCCACCTAATCTTTGAAAAATGCCTTCAGCTCCTTTGATTGTTTCTTGCCTCATCTAGCTGCCAGTGTTTGGGCTGATCCTAGTTTTGGGGGACACTCTGAGGTATGGAGTTTTGTCACACTTCATCTAGAAGGCAGCCCCAGAAAGGCCCATCAGTATCCAGCTGTCTCCTAACGTTCCTCATTCATTCAATCATCTCTCCATTCAAGAGAAGCCAAGAAAATGAACAACATCTGCAAGAGATGCTTCAGGGAAGAGTGCAATGACCAATAAAAGCTTCTATCACGCTCCAGGTTTCTTCCAGCAGGTCTGTACGAGTTGCCATTAAAGGGGTTTCTTCAAAGTATGTTTCGAAGCAGCACATCGCCCATAAGGGAAGAAACTAACAACCGAGGCTTCAACAGCAATTCAGATCAATGACATCCTATAGCTGTGACGTCGTGCAGACTTTGGTTGCTTCTCTATACAAACATTACCAATTACATTAACATATTTGAGTACAGTTTTTATTTAAACAAATATTGTACTGAAGAAGCAGATGGGAATATAGAACACATACTAGCCCAAATTACTTACATTAGGTCACATCTCCACACACACACGTGTGAGGGTATTGGCCTAGCACTCCTATCAGGGGAGGACGAAGGCACGCTTGGCTCTCTTAGTACTGAAACAGAACTGTATTATCAACAGTCAGCAGAAATCAGTTTTGGAAGAGATACCAAACAGGGTTCATTTCTCCAGCTTTCCAGTGCGTGTAGATCCACCTCTAGCTTACAGAGCTTTTAAGCCATTAATGCCAGTTTCACGAGGTTTTTTGACGACGTAGTATTAGCCCCACAAAGTAGTAAGTTAAGACGGCGAGTGACTGTAATGCCTGATAAACGTAAACTGCACACTACCTGTACTGATTTAGTGTACAGCTTGGACATTCGCCAACAAATGAGGAAGAAAGATGTTAGAAGTGAGCTAGAAGATCTGTAAAGACCAGCTTTATGAGCACAGGCCAACTGCCAAAGCATTTAACTTTGAACTCCACGTTACTGGGGCTATGACAGCTTAAACCCAGCTCAAGTACATCTGCTCTGCACTGCAGCGTGCATCCAGAGACCTGTCAACTTGCTCTGCTTTACTCTAACGCGGGTCACTCACGCTGTTTTTAGGGAATCCATTGAGAACGAAATTATTGAAGTCATCGGTAACAACCCTCAGTAACACACCCGAGTCACAATGTCACCTGGTACTAGTGAGTGAACTGTACTAGAGAAGTCACAAAGTCACTCATCAAGCAGAGGGAATAAAGGGGAAAAAGCTGCCTAAATGCTGGTCCCAAAAGAGCTGTACAGTGATGGGACTAACCCAAGAACAGCACAAGTAGGTCACCGGTAGATAGAGGCTATCCCAGCTTCAAATACTTGTGAAGAAGTTCAGTACTTAAACCTAAGATTTAAAACTTCCAGTCATGCATAACCCTACAGAA
The DNA here is from genome assembly GCA_033439905.1 of Ceryle rudis. Taxonomy (NCBI): domain Eukaryota; kingdom Metazoa; phylum Chordata; class Aves; order Coraciiformes; family Cerylidae; genus Ceryle; species Ceryle rudis. Next base: position 53,143 of record JAAGNO010002269.1, read on the forward strand.
TTACCGCACTTGCTCATTCTGTACTGAATTTTTTGAGAATTCTCAGAAGTTCACTAGTTCAAAGGATGTGAACTATTCTTTAAGTATGTGCTACCAGAATTGCTCCCCAAATCATCTCCATGCATGTGTATTTAAGATTCATATCTTAGAGTTTATTGAGTGAAATGGAAAGGCTACGAGAAGAAATTTAGATTTAGTAGCAATTCTCTCCCATGGCTCTTCAGAGAACGAAGAATAATGCTCTCCAGAGAACCTCTCAAAACAATTGCCCTTTTTCCACAACAGCTGCCATTTACTTAGATTCTCAGGACGGATGCCATAAGCTGCCTCCCAGCAAAGAATAACTGTTACCTCGCTTTCATCCTTTCTCAAAGTCATCATCTATATCCCTACAGATAGGAAGCCACTTTCTCCCCTGGGGGCAATTGGCTTCATTCCCAGTAGCAAAAACAGAAGGCGAGTAGTGGTCATCTTTGTTCAGGCAGTTGTGGCTTCAATCAGACTGCAAAATGAAAAGTTAGAGGCACAATGGAGGGAAACGCGCTTTTAGGATCCTTTCTCTCGATCCTAAACATCCTCAAACCTGCTGCACCTGAATTAGCCAACAAGACGGATACATAGGAGGAGGAAATAGGTATGTATGTGAAGTGAGAAAGAAAGGAAATGAGAAAATTCAGGAGCTCACAAAACACCAAGAATGAAAATAAACTGCAGGTCCTGTTGCCCTGAGTCAGTGAGGCGAAGCAGCTGTAAATCTGTCTAAACCAGCTCTACATTCTCCAGTTGCTTTGTAGTTCCAGAATGCATAAAACAGCTATCGCATGCCAGTCAATCGGCCCCTCTGAATTGTTAAAAATCTACTTTATTCAACATAGATTCACCCTTCAGGGATTTTCTTTTGTACGAGCTGAGTAAGAACACTGCCTACATGGAGTGTGAAAGATGGGTCAAGCCAAGGAAATTGCCAGAAGAGAACTACATAAAGGCTGAGTCAAGTAACTAATTTAGAATCAAAGGAAGCATTTTACTGGGGAAAGACTGGGGAGGGAGAGGACATGACACACAGACAACCCGACGCAGACTTGCAAAACAACCTTTCTAAGTTTAAAATATGTTATTAATTACACTTATGGTAATTAACTGCCTAGTCAGGTACGTGCAGGCTTTAACAACAGACGAAGCCAATTAAATTTTCCTTGAAATTTTCTGTTAAAAACTGCTGTGCAGAAGTCGTCGGTTCAAAATACTATTCTGAAGATTATGGCTTTACTACTTCAGTTGTTTGGGTGATAATTACCTTCTTCCCCCATCCTAAATTACCAATCAAATTCTTCTACCTTAACTTAGTAGTCCTTAAGATTTTGCTGCAATGCATTAAAACTACAAAGTGTGGCAGGTAGGATTATTCAGCTGAGCTGACAGCATTACCATTTCCTGACATTTCAGTGCTTCACTTCACAGCTTTTAACCTTGAATTACACTTTGCATTGGAATAACAAAGAATACAAAACATTATGAAATTACATAAATGATACTCTTCACTAGAGCTGCCAGACACTTCTCTCTCAGATTCCTGCAGGTTTCTTGCGCTTCAGTTTCGTACCTTTTCCAACCTTGAGAAGCATGCTAGGCAGCCAGCTAATCTGATGGGGTTTGTTTCATCAGGTACTCTCGCATGAAGCGCTTGCAATACTCCCTCCTCCCCCCTTTCTCCACTTACAAGGACACCAATGCTCAATTATAAGGAAATTTAATTGTAGTATCAAAAATAAATCCATTTAGAAAGCAGAACGACCGTCTAATCCATGCACATAAAAAAAGTTAAGATTTCTAGCTAAACCATTGGCAGCAGCCTGTAAATTTAATCAAACATACCCTATAACGTAGCCATTAAGTCAACTTCTCCATAAGATAGGAAAGATGAACAAGAGAGAGGAGAGCGAGAAAGAGAGAGTGTGAGGGAGACTAACATCTACCGCAGGTCAGGAAATCACCACTTCGTACAGTTCACATGCCGCAAAGAATATATTCTTACAACAGATGGATAAATGTAATAAACCACGAGGAAAAGGTTTTGCCATGCCCAAGCTTGAAAATGCCAGATCTCAGCACTGCTCTGGCGTCGTTACCTGACCAGTAATTCACAGACCCTGCAGGGACAATCAGTAACACCTCATGCAGGTGACAAGTTACCAACATCTGATGATAAATACAGTTCACATACTGTAGCAATGGCTACGGTATAAATGAAGAACATTAATATCTTTAAGACATTTCTTCAATTAGTTTAATTATTACACTCATTCCACCCTATTATACTCATAACCTGTTAGTGATCAACCCTAAGAATCAGAGATCTACCACTTGCAACCCAACAGCTGAAGGGGCTTCCCAGTTATCCAACACTGGCTCTCACAGACTAATAAAGCAAAAGTCCAGATGGCAACAGCTACTTACTTTTACAGCTATATAGGCTCTTCCACTCCAGTACTTCATCAACAGAAAATGGAGGGGAAACACTTAAACAGGCCCAAGATAACATGCTTTTTGCTTTTTTTGGCGGGGGCACTCTTTTATTGTTAACTGGCCTTAATGCTGATACTGTTTGTGTCCACTGTTGTATTTGAGGCACCCAGTGAGATG
>JAAGNO010002269.1:55894-87569 GCA_033439905.1 Ceryle rudis
TCCTGAACAACCAGAGAGCGGGGGGGTGACGTTTACTGCGCCCCAATTCATCGGGTTTTTTGGTTGTTGGGGGGGGGGGGGGGGGTTTGGTTGGGGTTTTTTAGTGTTTGGGTTGAGTTTTGTTGGGGTTTTTTTGTTTGTTTTGTGTTTAATATATAAAATTTCTTGATTCACTGCTGTTCATCCCATATCTGTGAAGTACGTCACTGCTTTTAGTGTTGTGACCATCCTCTTATTCTAGAAAGAGCTCTACTCAGGATTGCCTGACAGACTGGCAAGAGTATTGCAATTGCCAAACCCAACAACAACATTCACTCCATTCTTACCTGATAGAATTAGCACCTTCCCACACTTCACTGAGTACACCTAGGCAGCATTCAGTTATTTCTCAGAGAAACACCACATAAACCTACAAACTGCAGTTATGGACTTCTTTAATTCATCTATCAGCTGGCCTGCCAGTACAATTTCACAGAAGAAATTAGACAAAACAGCATCACGAATGCTCCACCTAGGCAGGTTGGCCTGGCTTGTGTTTGTGCATAGCTCAAGTCCTCCAATTCTTGCAGAAATTCAATGAAATATTTCAATTTTCCTTCCTGGAAGAGAAAGCATCAAAGACCTACCAAAACCAATACTCTATACAGGGGACACCGTGCCGATTTAATAATTGCTCAGACTCTTATTTTGGTTTATGCTGCTATAACTTGAAAGGTGATGTAGTCATCACCTGACAGCTGAGACTTCATGAAGAATGAACAGATTTCACAAAGACTGCAATTCCAATTTGTTATTACATATCCTGAAGTCTCATAATGTTTCAACGGGAAAACATGAGTTTCTACAACGTTGTCACACAAGTACGGAGAAAACTTGTGGCAGTGCGATTCTGAACCATGTCACATGGGTGTAGGTATTAAAAAAAACCCAACTCAATTATTCTCCACATCACAAACTGCTTTAGAGATAAGATCTTGCTTCATTGTTTACACTCATTAACAGTGGCTTATATAGAACACACCTTCCACATCACTTATCGCTTTAGACTTTCTGGTTTAAAATCTTTTTCCCAGAAGCAGAAGTGTGGTTTCTTATGTTCCCAAATATCCTCTCTTCATTTTACTCTGAATTCCCTGTGGACCTGCAAAATTAAGTTTTCCCCCTACAGCACACTCCAATCTCTTATTACATCCCAATGCTGCTTCCCCTCCCACCTCCTGAGCTTACTTCCACAACACTGTCCTGTAGTTTTACTCAGCATGAACTGCTCGGGGATATGACGGCACACACTGTGGCTTAAGCACATGCATGAGTCTGCACAACTGGTTTGTGACCAACCTGAATGACCTGCTGAGCTCCCTGGGCCTTTGTATGCGAAGTGTTAATACATCCACTTAGCCAAACAGTAGTTTTCATTGAATTCTCTATGAAAAAAAGTTGTCTTCAGCTATCACGGTGTCACGCGCCCTGTATTTCACTGAAAATGGTCAAGAGATTCAAATACCAGTGACAGGGGACAGACAGACAAGATAAAAGCATGGAAATGCTTAAGCTTCCCCATCACTGTCCCAATTTTCTGCATGCCTGTGTTCCAGGCTGCAACAAAAAGAACACAAACCTCAAATAGCCGTAATGAGAGCAGCTGCTGGAGCTTTGTCCTTGAAGGACATGGGGAGACACGCTCACCAGTACAGCCCTCAAAAACTGCCAGTAGGAGAAGAGCTGGAGGAGAAAGGGCAGAGAAAGTGAGCCTAAATGTTACAGAAAAGAGGAAATTCTTATCTAGCAAGACAGATGTGCACAGCAAATAAGGTTCTTCAATTACATGTTTTTCTTTCCAGTGAAGTCCAGAAACTTCCCCAATTTTCTAGTTTAATCAGGGAAAGATGAAGTGGCTGTTATTGTAGTAAATAGACCTCAAGCAGCAACTTCAGAATAAGCACTTCATAAACATGCAGTATCTACTACACTAGGCAGTCTTGACTTCAAACCATGCTTCCACAAATTGAAACACCCATAGAAATGGATAAAGAACAGTGAAAAATCTCAGTGTAATAGGTGTAAATACTTTCTTTTAGTGTATAACCATTTTCCAGGACAGTGTAGTTACTTGGTAGTAAGTATCTCCCACCTATGTTAACGTTTATAGAACGGGAAAGAAGAGAGTTTCTCTGCATTCTTGACGACCCTTGGCCAGAAAACCAAATACTTTTAGAGAGTAAACTTTTCAAATTATGTTTCTGCCAACTGAAGAGGGGAGAAAAAAAAGCCACCACCTTTTTTTTCTTCCTCCTAAAGAGCATGGATCTAGTTTATGTAATTGATCATTTTAAGGGAGATGTCTAAGCAGCAATAACACAAGAAAATACATCGGAAACACAAAATCAGAACCTCCTGGGTGGATGATTGTGCTTGGCAGGAGAGGTACAAACTCACTTCAAATATTATTTTTCAAGACATAATCGAACCCTTGTCAAATGTTAAAACCTATACCAAGGCGTACACATAAGCAGCCTTTAGATCATCTTCTCCAATCTCTCCCAGGCTCCGGTAACCAAAAAATTCAAGTATGACATTTCAAGCAGGCAAAAGCGCTTGTCAGCCAACAGCAACGATGATCCTGCAAAGAACGCAGGAGATACATCAATGCTAGGACAGCACGTTGAGTCGACAGCAGCTGGGGGTCAGCAAGAATCAACAGCCCCTGTGTGCTGCACCATCACTGACATGGTGACAGAGGGATCCAGGCAGTTTTGAAGTGATCGCAGTCAGTTACTCTGACATACTGCCAAGAAAAAAAACCAGAGAACAATGAAAGTAATGATTTAAACACTTTCTAGAAGAAGGAAAAGAGGAAAAAAGGTAAAATAAAACTTGAAAAGATGAAACGGCTAAAACACATTATCCAAAACATCAAACAGCTAGCTGCTAGCAGATCACCTCATTTTATTTGTGTATATATATGTACATACACGCACAGAAAAAAGTCACACACTTCCCCCTCCAGACACAAATACTCAAACGTTTTGAAATGGGTTAGGACATTGTCTGAGAAAGCCAGATACTCAAGAGGTAACGAAAAACAGAAAGTCTGGTAACAGCCTGGCAAGCTCCTTTCTGAAAGGACTAGGGGTTCTTTACCTAGGAATACTGTACCTGCCCAGCAGTACTAGATCTGAAAATACTGCTATTGATTTATCTGTGCAGAGAGCTATTCTCATACATCTGGCAAGTCAGGACTCGTAGAGTCATTCAGCCCTTTTGTGAGACTGCCAAAATGGCAAGAGCCAGGCATCAGATTTCTTCCAAAAATTAAATGGGTCAGAGAAGAGCTACCAATCAACTTTCTCCCAGAGAACAAAAATATCCATAAGAGCAATAGGGAAAGATTTCCCTAATTATGAAAACTGTGAGAAAGAAATGGAACATATTATTAGGTGAAGCTAGCATTTTAGTGTTAAATCAGCCCTACATTAGTCTATAAACTACCTTACCTGAGAGCTGAAAGCAAAGTCTACAAAGAGTCTCCCGATAGTTTGATTTTTCTGCAGCTAGGAATCAACACAGGCAGCCAACAGAAACAAAATATATGACTAGGAAAATATCTATGAATTATTCTTTTAAGTGGAAAGAATTAAACGTTTGAGAAGTTCACGCTACAAGACAGAGTAAGCAAGCAGTAAGCACGCATGGGTTCTGCATGTGAAAGTCAAGAATCACTGTAAATCAGTGAAACAAGTGAAACCTGATTTGCTTGAATGATGTCTTTCTGTATCTAAATGCAAAAAATTGGATAATGCAGACTTCATCAAAAGAGGACTTGATACAGCAACACTATTTCCTTTTGAAAATGCTTGCCGAGATTGAGAATATGGGGAAACGGGCATTTAGAAGTGGGTACCTAAAACAGCTACAGTTTAAGTTTCATTTGGGTTTTTAGTTCCCAACCATTAGAAATTTTGGGATGTTTGCAATACAAACTTGTAAACAGAACGGGTCCACCACGTCTACTACATAACCTCCAGGGACCAGACCATGCTTACTTTTCCAAGTGAGCTCAAACTTCTTAACATCATTTAAGTCAAACAACATTCATTATTTTACTGGAATAAAGAATGTCTATTACAAGAGGCTTCTTCAGGTACCCTTGTACTGAATTCAGCTTCTAGGGTTATATTTAGGCAACAAGATCGCATGAAAGCGTTAACAATGATTCTGCAGTTTCAGTAAATCTCCTGAAATACTGAAATAAACATCCGTATCTGCTTCATTTCTGCCAAAAGCATTTGCACCATGGGATAATTACTTCCAACTTATATTAAAGTAGTAACTACAATTCAGGTTATTTTCTAGATGTGGATCCTACTCATAACGAGCGTACACATTCAACACAAGTCGAGGAAGCTGTCTTCGGCAGTCTCCATTAGGGGTCACACAAGCACTCTCCGTGCCCTCACGCTCCCAGGCTTAAGCACGTACGGGTCAAGGCAACCCACGCTGCCACATGGGCCCCAGCGCAAACAAAACGGAGCTGTATGAGCAGAGGGCAAGCTGCCGGATTGACAGTACAGAACGTTTCTAAGTACAATAGTTATATTAAGCAACAGCTTTTTGCTCAAGTATCCACACATGTGACTCTCACTTCGCAGCTTTGTCGTGTAGGAGATGGAAGCTAGAAATTCAGCTGAAGGATCAGAGAGCCAGCTCTCACTGCATCTGTTCTCAGTGTTTCCATCAGCACATTGTTCAGTTAGTGCGTACACAAAGACCACGTAGTCTCTCTCCAGCCCCTCACCGCAGGGACCTCACTGAAACCAGCTATGAAGAGTCAGCTGAACAACTTCCAATATACAGTGGAGCATTTGTTGATATCATTCATTGTTATGCCTCAATCCGTAATCCACTTCACTAGCATGTGCCAAAACCCACTCCTTCCACAATCAAAAGGAACAAAACACTCTAGGCATTAAGCAAATAGAGCCTGCTCTACGCAAACACAGCATTTCAAATAATCAGACTATATTATTATTTTGCTTCAATCTGAAGAGCAAGAGACAGGCATACTGCACTAGAGAAAGAAAGGTTCTCAGGCAATGTGTGAAATTGTGGGATTGTTACTCTGTGAAAAAAAATAATGCTATAACCATAGATAGCTTGCTCTACAAGGTCTGATAAACAGAATGAGTGAGGCTGTTCCAGAAGTAGTGAGATTACGTGAGCCTTTAACTGTCCTGTAAGAGAAGTAACACACCAGTGGAGGCAGGATCCACAACCGTCACTGCGAGTCTTTACTCCTGCCAGAATAAGGATCTCTGTAGAAGCAGCAGATGTACTTGAGGATTACACATTTGAGGGGCACTGGGCTCAGAATAAACTGTTTTAGAGACTGTTTTATGAACCACACGCTCTACCACAAAGGTGGTCGGCTAATTTGTCAATCTCTCCACAGCCACGAAACGTTTCAAATTTACAACCCATGATTCCCATACCTGGACTGCTCTGGACAAATCATTCACCTCCCCACTCACGTAACACTGACCCACCCAGCCATTCCTCTGCACATTTCCATTTTCCACAGAGAATCAGACAGAAGGACCTTTATGCTTGCCACTGGTTGGTTGTTTTCACAACAGCTCATGTGAAGTTAAATAATCATTGATCAAATGACTGGCAGGCAATGAAAGAGTGAATACATTTCCATGACAACTTCTTCTCACATTGCTCACCATTAAAACCAAACCATCTTAGATTTACTTGTTCTTGACACAGCTGATGCACCAATGCAACCCTTGTAAGTAGTATCGCATAAGTACACACGTGAATGCATGCAGCGACATCTATTTACTGCTGGTTGTGGGTGGCTTGTAAGCTTAACAAATAGCTTTGCCTGTGAAATGCATCTTGATAGAAATCTTGCACATTCTGGAACCCCAAGACCACTGTAGAAAATTTTAGACCGCGACACACATATTTGACCTTTTAACACTGACCTGCAGGTGTCTAGGGAAAACAAATCATAAATTACTTTGTTTTCTGATGAGGCATCTCCGTGTCAATGGATAACTAACACCTACAGACTTTGCTACCAACAGATAGCTCATGAAATTCTGTGGGCTGCTTAGCCACAAAGACCTGCAATGAGTCAAGCATTTGAGATTTTAAACCATACCAAAGTTTTACCTGTTCGTACACTACATAAAAATTTGTTCAGAGTTACACCCTTATCACCTCGTATCTCCTGGGGAATACCAAAATACTGCTAACTGGGAATCTATCTTTGTAATTATGCCAGTATCTGTTATGCCAAGAGACTGAAAAATCAATCTGACAATTAACTGTTACCCAGAACAATGTGGTAAAGTTTGCTATCAAGCTCCCCGTTGGTTTGACAGAGGAATCAGTGATTGTTTCCCCAGTGAATTTTGATAGTACAGCTTAGGAATAAACTGTTCTGCCTGGAAAATAAAAGGGAAAAAGACAAGAGAGAACAAAAAAAAAAAACCCCAAAAAACAAACCCACAACTTCCTGCCATCCATCTGCCTATGAGATCAAACTTCTTTTATGCATTGTTTTCATTCTCATTGCCATGACTGCTAGAAAGAACTGCAGAGTACTGTAAAGCCCTTGGACCGTATCCAATTTACGTGGTTAGCGTGGTGCGATGATGTGGAAACAGAAGATAACGTGGCCCACAGGTCTGTGGCAAGCTTTAAAATATCGGCTGTCACGGTAAAACTACTCTATTCTGAGCAGCTGATGGCAAGGTACTAAGGCAGCATTTGGGTTGACGTTCACTGGTGTGAAGAGGATTGCACCATTTCTGGAACAATTTAAACTCTCGTCTCTCTTTAATAGCTCTTGAGAGTCCTGTATGTAAAGTTACCTACCCAGCACAGGGGTCATCTGCATATTGGGATCTCTGTCAAGACCGGACAACTTTGATGAACCACCCATATTACTTCACTGGTATCACACTCCTCTTACTGGGGCTGTAGCTGAGAACAAATGAATAAAGTCTTGGTTTACACCACTCAACTATAAAGGAACCGTAAAAAAAACCAAACCCTGCTTTGGTTTCTACAGGCAGAGATCTAGTTTAAGACCCATATTTAGAGTATCAAGGAAAAGAATCTCAAGCAAGGTATGTTCTAACTTGAGTCACTTCCTGAGCACAGTCCTTACCGTGGAACCACGCTGAGACACAGCACTGCATCTTTTCACCTTAGCAGCTTTTTTCTCCATTTTCTTTTTATTAATCCTTAGTACAGAAATACAAATCTGCTTTCCCATCTCATCCCTCTTACACCCTAGCTGCAGGAATATTAATTCTCCCAGACTTCCTACTGCCACACATTCCCCCATGTCACAGACCCTCTGTCTACGAATACCACTAGCCTCACACTCTGCTGTGCCTGAAAGCTACCAAAAGCACTGCTACGCGTAGAGTCAAAGCCAGAAAAGCAGAAGACTTTTTTGCCACATAAGAAGATATGAGGTACAGTGCATAGAATCTCACTGAAGAAGCAGGCTATTCCTAATTACTTATCACCTATTTCAAGTGGCTCACAAACGTTCCGGATCACTGACAGCATTCAGTACGTATTCCACGGAGCACCTCAATCCAATTTCAGTTCTTTTTTGAAAGAGAGGCAATGAAGTTTTGCAGACATCTTGCTGCTTTCCTGTGGCCCACCAGTGACAAGCAACCCTCTCTTCTCAACAGAGTACAGTCAAACAGCACATTGTCACACACTAGAAGGCTATTTCTTTCTAGTCGTTCACATAAAACTACATGAAGAAAAAACACCTGCTTTAGCCACACTGTTTACAGGAACAAAACTCCCCGACACAAGGCACAGCAAGTTCACTCCAACTCTCTGCAGAAGCACTGCAGTACATACTGATGGCTTCAAATGCCCTTTATGCCCTTGTGAACAGCACGAGGACATGAAGGCTCCGCGTACACTCCTTTAGGTGTGGCGTTGGCGAAATCTTGCCAAACCTCCCATGCAGAGCGTCTGCCAACAGTCACTCTTGGCTAGCCGCATGGTGAATGCAGTAATACCAAAGCCAGTAACTTAACTTTTGAAAAGTCTAAATTTTGTATTGCTTTTAGGTATAAGAATGAAAATATTTAAATTAAAAAAAAAAATCAAAGCAGCAAACGTCTTTCAACTTGATTTTTTTCAAAATGCCAGTAAGAAACTACACCGATCACCTGAACACTGATAAGAAAGTTACGACCAACTGGTTCCAAACAAAGCTTGAGAAAGCCCTTCTCTTCACATGCTATTTTTAAAATTGTAGTAGGAAAATCTTCTGTCTGCAAATACAAATTAAACATGTTGCTGTAACTGTAAACATAATGCCTTTTTTTCCTTCAGTATCTGTTTGCAGGACAGGCTATGAATAGTCATTCCCAAAGTCTTATTGATGGCTCAATTATAGTTTATGTTGTCATGCATTTGGCATGACAATATCACCCACTCACTGCTATGAAGAGTTCAGCCTCCTCTGCCCGCAGGCCTTGAAAGAGATTGCTTACCAGTAAAAGCAGTAGTAAAGCTGAAGTAAACTGAAACTGAAGAGATAACAGGCAAGCACACAGGGAAAGAAAAAGAATGCGTTGGCCAAGCATTTTTGGTGACATTATTCAATCAGAAAAAAAAGAAAAACCTGTAGCAAGATAAAAAAAAGTCTACTGTTCCTGTTCAGGGTTCTGTTGTCTTGTACTTTAGAAAGAAACAAGACATTCAAATTGTATTTTATCATAGATGTAGTCTCTCCTTCAATTATCTTTAGAACAAAACGAAATCAAGTTCAGTGTTCCTTTTTGTGAAGAAAATAAATAAATCAAAAGACAAATAAATCAAAAGTAAAAGGTAGTCTCAAATTCTGTATTTGTGATTTACAAGTCTGAGGTGAGGATCACACTAGAAATTCAGATTTCGTTCCTGAAACAGTCTTTCCAAAGATTTTTCTAAGTTACACAAATGATTTATCTTCTTTAGTGCCCTCTCCTCCCCCCACCATCTCTTGAGAACCGCCTGAAGGCAAATATAATTGGAACCTTGCACTCGCTGCAGACATGTCATGAACAAGAACATAATCCAGGGTCATCAGCAGGCTAAAGCCAGCGCACTGCAGTGCCAAGCAAGACGATCAGTGTTCGCACGATAAGCATGCCTACCGGCCAGCGCTGCAGCCACGGCGAGCCAAACAGACCTGAGGAGAGGGGACAGCTCGCATTGTTCTCCAGCAAAATCTGCTCACACCATCTACAAACCAGTCTGATAGCTCTGAACGCAATTGTACCTATTCCCCCTCCCTCCCTGAGGACAAAATCTAAGATCTTAAGGTTGGGGGTGGGGGGTGTTGAGAGCACAGATCTGCTTACAGCCAAAGAAGAATATCATTAACTATTAATAACAAAAAGGCTGCAATGCAGACAGCTTGAAATCTGGTACAGCTTACTAAATCACAACTGCATGAGACCATTATACTACAGTATACCAGTAAGAGCTTCACAGTTCAGAACCCTTACCTCAAAACCTCACTTTCAGTAAGAAATTCATACATTTATATGAAGACCACACAGCACATCCTTCCAGTGATACAGCACTTACTGTGAGGAGAGCTATTTGAAAATTCAAAAAGATTCCTAGTTCAACATTAATTTTACAAGTCCTTCTGAAAAAAACATGTTTTATGCCAAACAATTTACAAATCTTAAGTGCAGAACTTCTTCGGTGTGCGGTAGCATAGGGGAGGGAAAGGAAACACAGCTCATGCATACCTAACCAAGTTTCTTCACTAGGAAGAAATGAGTAAGTTTCCTCTGGAAATAGTCCTGTGAAATTCAGACTCTTATGCCAAGACAGTGGTTCCAACTACTTTCCACCTCCCTTTAGAAAACTAGTGATCAGTTCGTACTGCACTAACAAGCGAGGCACGGCAGAATTCTGCCGAGTGGCAGGGTGCGGTGGTGTTTCCTTCAGTTTTTTTGTTCAGGCTTTTGGGCTTGTTGGTTTTTGTTGGGGTTTTTTTTATGTCCACTACACTAGCAGCCTAGGTGGACCACTCCATTCACATCTAAGCAAATCAATTTAGCGGATACTTCTTTCTTCCCTTTCCCTAGACAGGCATTTCAAACTGTATTGATCTGCCCTTTTAGGTGCACTCTTCCTTGGTGAAATACCAAGCAACTGCTATCTGTTTTCCCGAATGACAGGAGGACAAAGGGCTACAGGAAAACAGGAGATGCAGTCTGCAGGGAGAGGGGCTGGAATACACTGGCGCTATTGTCAGAATATACGACGGTCACCAGCAGGCATATCAGAGCTGCAAGATAAGTGAAGAGCTATTGGGATAACAGTGCAAGCGCTGAAGCTAAGTGGGAATGCTACGTGAAGAACTGCAGCTGTTTCAGTGCTGCGGTTACCCCCACCATCCTCACCACGTCCTTACCGCAGCCGGGTCACAGAACTGGAGACGTGCGGTCCTGTTCATAGAATCGTCAGGGTTGGAAGGGACCTTAAAGATCACCCAGTTCCAACCCCCCTGCCAATGGCAGGGGCACCTCCCACTAGAGCAGGTTGCTCAGAGCCCCAGCCAGCCTGGTCTTAAAAACTTCCAAGGATGGGGCCTCCACCACCTCTCTGGGCAACCTGTCCCAGTGTCTCACCACCCTCAGGGTGAAGAACTTCTTCCTAAAGTCTGACCTGAATCGACCCACCTCTAGTTTTGATCTATTCCCTCCAGGTCCTATCACTGCCCGACAGCCTAAAAAGTCCCTCCCCAGCTTTCTTGTAGCCCCCTTCAGATACTGGAAGGCCACAAGAAGGTCTCCTCAGAGCCTTCTCTTCTCCAGACTGAACAACCCCAACTCTCCCAGTCTGTCCTCATAGGAGAGGTGCTGCAGCCTGCTGATCATCCTCCTGGCCCTTCTCTGGAGACGTTCCAGCACAAACGTTCTCTGGACACGTTCGCCTCCCGTCACCCCACTCACAGGCTCCACAGGAGAAAAAAAAAAAAAAAAAGTAGCCAGAGTCCAGCCCTAGTGCTGGGCCTCATCACTTGTGTGTCCTCCTTTCTCAAGCGAGGAGGATCTCAGTTTGGAATGTATTTTAAAAGAAGAGCATATTTGATTACAGCTGGTCCTGATCTGTCAAGCCTCTCGGAGTGGACAAGGCTGTCCACGCAAATGATCGTTGCATAAAGGCAGAAAAAAAACCAAGGTAAAGAACCATTAACAGTAGATTATTAGTGCAATTCTTAAGTTCACAAATAATTTAGAAATTAACGTGGTTTCAAAGTAACCCATACAAGAAATGTTGAAAACACAGAAATAAAAGAACACAGAGAACTTTGTAAGAGTGTCCAGAGCCACACCAAGCATTGTCAGGATGGAAAGCCAGTCAGGACAGCTCTACAACAGAAACTGCAGAGAGTAGGAGGATGGTCCACTTAATAGAACAAAAGTGGAACAACAAAGATAATAAATCTGCTGTCACAACCACGTGAGAAAAAATACTGCTTGTCCTTGTTTTAACTTGCTTCTTTCTGGTGTTTAGTTTTATTTGGGGATTTGAATGTAGCAATTCAGTATCTCTGGGAGTAAAAGTAAAAACCCTGGAAAAAAATATAAATGTTAACAAATCTCAAAAAAACCCCTTCTTTCTCAGGCCTGAGAAACCAGCTGGCAACTTCTCAAAGTGTTTTGGATAGTATTATTTTTAACCCTCCACTTGAAGTTAAGCGTGCTGGTAACATTTTTTTCTCCCACCTTCCAATTCCCACTGAGTTTGGAACTTGTCAGAAGCCCAAAGCCCAACTTTCACAGGCATGGGACACCAAAAGACATCAATTTTACCATAGTAAGAGGCAGTGGATATCTACTCCTTGCTCTGAAGGTCTGGAGCTCAGCAGAAGCCAGACAACAGCTCTCTGCCCTTGTTTCTGACTAACAGTAGGTGCACAGACATTTTTAGAGAGGCTCAGTCCAAATAACACCAGACCCGTTTCCATCAAAAGATATGACCCACTGCTCTTAAGCCAATGTTTGCTGAAACACTGAATTTGTCGTGTCAGAGCCTGCAGGATCCCTCCAAGAGGATCCATTTTTTTGTTTGGCCTTCATGTGCAGGGACTGTTCATCAAAAAATGGAAGATACCCACAGTGGAGAAGTGCAGTTACGCATCCATATTTAAAGTACAGGAGATCATCGTGGAAAGCAGACAAACAGGAAAAAAATAATATTGGGAGTGGATAAATGGTTTATGATCATGAACAGCACTGATGATGAGCTATACAGTTGACTGTAGCAGGGCAGCACTCCTCTGGAGTAATGGAATGCCAAATTAATGAAACTTGGGGGAACATCAAAAAGAGAAAATAAAATCATTTTATCCAGTAAGTGTTTGGAGACTGAAGCTAAACTACTGCATCTCTCTCGGATATCCACACCTTTTAAACGATACTAAAAAAAAATGCAGATACAGAAGAGAGGTGAAAACTTACTGAAGGTAAGCAGGAAGATCTGCTTAGTGCCATATACTCAGCTCAGTGAGAGCGAGAAATGTGACTGATTTTTCCAACGTAACTAGGAAATACTTCACAGAAAACACCAGATCGTAACAAGCTACTAAGACAAAGTAACGATTGAGGCTCCTTCCAATTTTTTTTTTCTTTACCATTATTCTCTGCCTAAAACCTTGCGTAAGCTTTATCTCTTAACAGTATTAAAATGCCTGCACAGTCAGGAGTCTCCAAGTTATACAGATACCCAAGTTTCATAGAAAACTGGCATGTGATTATTTTCCTCTTTGCTGTTTGTGAAGGCAAAGTGTATTTGTGTGATGCAAAGGAATCATCTGCTGAGAAGACAAGTGAGAATGCTGTCAGGATCTAAGACTTTCCAAAGAAGCGTCTCTGCACGACAAAAGCCCAATCCTACATGAGACAGCTTTTCACTAGCAGAATGCTAATAAATTGATATCCTCGAGTAATTAATTACTAAGACTCCGGGCAACAAGAACCAAACATGTACATTCCATTTTCATAAAGATGTTCTGCCCCCATATGAGCTCCACTTTGGGGACGACAGTGCCAGAAACCGAGTTTCTTTTTAACAGGCTGCAAAATCTGTTCTATTCGTTCTGAGCTGCACTAAGCACAGCTGACTTTGAAAACCAAGCCAAGCACATCATTGATGTTTTGATTCTTTCAAGACTCTGTACTTGACCAAAAGATTATTCACTCTAAAATTCAGCTACACCTCTTTTGTACTGAAAACCTGCCTCTGGACAGCACTCCAAGATGTCACGGACTTTTTTAAACTGTAAGTCTCACGGTTTTTACTGAAGCGCTAAGAGCAAGACTCACAGTAACATTAGACAGGCTTGGTAGCAGGCAGCAGAGCAGTGAGAGGAGTCACAGGACTTGAAAATCACCCTGTTGTGCTTCTCAATAGGAAATACAATGCTATTTTAACAACAATTACTCACTAACAAAGGAAGATGGATTCACTAGTCAGAACCTTCAAATCAAGCCTAAATGCCTTTTCTGGAAAATATGCTTCCATTAAATGTATTTTGAAAACCCAGCAAGACAACCTACAATAAAGCTTCATAGCCTCAATTATTCAAGAGATCATTATGACTAGATCATCTAAATGGATTACTTTTATTGCCAACAGCAGTGAACACTAATTATGGCTCAGGATTTCACCGTGCTCTATACTGCGCTGACAAGTAAATAGACAATTCTAGCGTATGAAAACTAGATTTCCCTTTTT
This sequence comes from Ceryle rudis, assembly GCA_033439905.1. Taxonomy (NCBI): domain Eukaryota; kingdom Metazoa; phylum Chordata; class Aves; order Coraciiformes; family Cerylidae; genus Ceryle; species Ceryle rudis. Next base: position 69,692 of record JAAGNO010002269.1, read on the forward strand.
ATTATTTGCTTCATCAATAAAACAGACTAGAATATACCAGCAAGTGCAAATTACACAGGATCTGCAGCTGCCTTGCATCTGCACTGCAGCAGTTCATTTGCTTAAGTAAACTCAAGAATTTTGGTATTTAAATGGCAACAGATTTATTAGCCTGGCGTGGCACATTTGCAAAATCAACCCCGGAAGAACGGCAGGCAAAGATCGAGTTAGAAAACATTACAAAAGGGTCAGAGCGATCTGTGAACACAAATACAAGCAGCACGCAAGCATTCCAACCCACAAGTTACTGCACCCTACAGTCTGTTAAAATTCTCAGTCAGTGTGTGACAACTGGATGAACCGTGAGCAGGACTGATGGTGAATAAAAAGATTACTACTCAGCACAAAGGAAAAGAAACCCATTTACAGTTTTGATTTTGATTTGGAGAGTTCTCCTCTTTTGCACAAAATACTGAGCTGGTTCCTGTCCCAAAACTTAGCAGCCACATTAGCACCAGACAATGACTTGCCAGCACATCTAATGCCACCGCAGTAAACACATTCTGCAACACAGACAGCAAAATCCTGGAATCTTGCACCTGCACTTTCCAGAATACGTAACATTCCTCATCCAATGCACTACATGCTTAACACAAGCAAAGCAGCCCCTGCAGTAGTGGAGGCTCATTAAAGAGACGTTTAGAAAGGATGGAAATATCCAGCTGCCAGAGTGGGATATTACCCAGAAAATCATCCCTGTGCTCTCTGCCCTGATCCACAAAATGTATTTAATAAATTAATTAAAATAAAATAAAGAGCCTGGGAACAAATCATGAACTCTGTAGATATAAAGTGCCATAAACTCAGTAATTTTACTCCTCTGCATTCTTCTCTTCAAATTCTAAACATCAAACTACAACATTTTTCTTTTACTGAAAATAAACATATTTTAGCACTTTTTTCCCCTCCCTCTATCCATCCCTTCATCCCCACTGATCCATTTCAAAGAGAAAGACTGGATGCCAAAAAGGTTGTCTAGCTTTCCCCCACACCAAAACATCTAATAACTTCTCTACCTTTGAAACCTGGTTTGCCTACACTCTAATACAATCATACAATGTCCACCTTTCAAGGGCTCCTATTTTTTTCTTCACACACTCTCCAACCCCAGATCTCCCTTCTCAGCTGCCCTTTTAACCGGCAGGCTACTATATGTACCCACACATACACCATAAACAGAGGATGCAAGAGCTGCCATCAGTCCAGTTCATAGAGACCTTTCCTTACAAAGGCAGATTCTCTCCCATTATAGCAGGATAAGGCAGAAAAACTACTGATTCTCTGGAAAACTTCCCCGATTCTCCGAGCAGTGAATTGAAGAAAAATAGAAGTTGCGTTTAAAGAACTAGTTGTCACTCCCACTTATGGTTCAGCACATCCACCTCCGGGGACCCAGATACTGAAAGAGAACCTATCAATACTTCTAATTCCCCTGACAGCGCTCTTCGACAAAACCCTGTGATAACCACCACTAGTACCCTTCAGCACCCACTGGGGCTGATTTTGATCCTTTAGATCTTGTCAGGAACCCATGACCAAAGTGATTTCCTCTTTTTATTTAACCACAGAGAGAAAGATTGAGAAATAACTCTAGAGAATGTCTATTTTTACATCTTGTGGTGATACTTAAGGTTATCTTGATTTTTTCAGGCATTTTGCACACCCATTTTCAGGGCTACTCCTACATCTCAGTCTGAATCCTTGAATTATTACTACCCACTCTTTTGAGTGGGAGTTGAAAACATGAAAAGAAGTCTTCTTCTACATATCCAGCTTTGGTTCTTCTAAAGAACACCAGTCCTGCAGGCTTAATTAAAAACAAAGACAAAAAAAAAAAGGAAGGAAAAAAGATAAATAAAATACTAAAAAAAAAAAAAAAAACACAACAACAAACACAAAACACCACACACGACCAAGGGATGACAGAGTCATTGGCTTAATTCTCTGTCAAGACACAAAATTCTTTCTGTTCCTGCCTATTTTCCCCAGACACCTCCCACCTCCTCTTCCCCATTAAACTAAACCAATATGTTCACACAGTTAAGCGTTCCAATAACTTGGTCAATATAAAATATTCATAGTAGCTCCAAACCTATCAAATGTAGATAATTATTCCCTCCCAATTTCAGAGGCATAAAACCACTAAGGACTGCGAGCACAACAAGGCTTCTGCCTCCCCTGGCAACTCTGTAAGGTTGTTCTGTGGAAGAATTAAGAGTTAGATCACGAGGGCATTTAATGCTACTGCGGTCCAGATTTCATCGTGTTTTACCACTTTCACAGGTTGGAGATGTTAAAACAAGGTGTCACAAACCCTACTTAACACCTAAAATTTTGTTAGTCAAAACTGAATGAATATAAATCAGAACATATGGAGCATTTCTTCTGTCTTTCTTGATGCAACCCACTGAAGTGATTAGCTTGGCTTGTGACCAGTTTGACATCTTGACAAATTAGTCAGTTCCTCACAGAAAAAGGATTCCAACTATTACATGTTTAGGCAATCCACGTTAATTTGATTATTACTCAACTCCTTTGTCACCCCCAATTATTCAAACCTCTACAATAAAGTGGAAACCAAGAGGTCTCTGCCACATCTGTAACATAAAACCTAGAAGTGATATATGACAAAGCCTGCTGGCAACTCAGGTTGCCACCAACCCTTGTCATCAAGATGTCAATGACTGTGGGCCTACTAAATCATCAAGCAAAACATTCAAATAAAGTGATCCCAAAGCCTTTAGGGCTGAAAAGCTATTGTTGGCATTCAAACTTTGAGATCAGTATTCACTTAAAGTTTAACTAGAAATACTATAAAGGCACCCTGGTTCCACTTACTACTTTGTTTCCTAGACCATAAATGGTTTGCACGCAGTTCAAAAGTCACTAGTGTAAGCCCTTAAAAAAAATATTCCCCAAGTTTAGTTTATATCGCAGGAAGAGAAGATGTGTGATGGAAATGAAAAATATATTCTCTGTGCTGGGGGAACAAAAATCCAGAACGTGCTTAAAATAGGAGCTGAATCGGACTAGTTAGCACAACTCTTATGGTTAGGGTCATGAAAACCATTTAAACTCACTCACTGACACCAGCTTGCACAGTTTGCAACCCCAAACACAACACGGCTAGAGTTGGAGCTTTCAGGTGTTCATCTCAATACTGTTTCTATTAACTTCTCCAAGGTCCTTACCCTCAGGCCTATATTTAAGTCTTACCTCACTTACTAATCTTTTTTTTTTTTTTTCCCTTTAGAGTTCACAGAACTCTGCTCCACACACATCTTCTCACAGTGCCGCTACACAATAATTGTTCTAGGACATCGCAATGACATTATCCATCCATTCATCATTTTGTCTCTATCAACGTAACTTCCTGGGCTTTGGTTTACGAGTGCTCAGAATCAGCTAGAACATGCTAAGTTCTGCTTCTGATCCATACTTATTCAAAACCCCCATCATTGGCTGCTTTAAAAACAAACGAACAAACAAATTACAGTTGCAGCCTGACACCTTTGAGTTTTAGCACGGGTATCCTTCATGTTTGACAGACATAACCAAGCAGAGATTTGTCACAAACCTCAAAAACCTCTCCTACCCCTCCTCTGTCACAAGATCTCCCAAAGGTTAGACTGCTGTACACAAACACCACATCACTACAACCTCATTTCAGATCCTTGTCTTTCCGCATTTCATAAACTCTAAGAGACAGACAATTTTAGCTTTGTGTTTGCACAGCACCTACCATGGTGAGGTCTTGGTCAAAGAGTGTCCTACAAAGTAAATAGAGTTGCACGGGCACAGAAACAGTAATCTCAGCAATTCCAGCACTGAGACTTGGCAGAAGTTTATCTGTGATTCACAGTCTGTTTACCCTAGAACACCTCAGTCCTACCTTCAGCCAAACAAAACTCACACATAAATCCATTTTCTAAGTTAACCCCTCCCCCAATCTTTCAGATCACCTTCAGCAAAAACACGCCACTGCTAAATCTTTGCTCCATTTATTACCTACAGAACCAAACAGCCAACAGACCCGTGTAACCATCTACTGCTAACAGAAACAGCCTTGATGTATTTTTTAAGATGAGCAGTCAGTTTCAGTAGGTTTGAGCTTCACATTAATAATGGAAGTTATTAATTGGCTAACAGTATCTTACTGCCTGACAGAAGGGAGCCTTACTGGAAGCCTTCCAACTGTGAGGACAGGACAAGATGTTTATGCAAAGCCCGAAGTACTCTGACCACAGAAAGATGCAATAAAGAGATATGATCTAAGGAGAAATCAAAACATAGCTCACTATCGGGATAGGCAGAGAACAAGAAACACTAAGGAGGACCAGGACGACATCAGATGAAGCATTCTGCATGGGATGAGAGAAGATTAAAGCACTGTCAATAATTTTGACTCAGGCACCCAGAAAAAAAATGAAGCCTAATCTTCTCCTGTTTATACTTCCATGACAGTAAGACATCTCGCTGCATGACACTTAATATTGCCGATTTTCTCACACTGGCTACCATGATCATCTGCTATTTCTAACATTAAAAGGTAAGAAAAAAAAAAAAATCACAGAATACAGCAAAGTGCATGGGGATGTTACTTTACAGCATTCATTTCAAAGCACCTCCACAGTGCCTTTTAGTTGGAAATTATATTACATGCTCTGTGAACATGTTTAAAGATTTCTTCGTAATTTATTTTTATACATAACCTGTAGAAAAATTTTTGTTGTATCTTTTTCCACAAGTGTGCATCTCCCGTAATGTGCGTGTACTTCGTTATAAGCCACTGCAAGTCCGACCCAGCGTCATAGACATACCCTTCAAACTGCCAACACGTTCAGAATGACTCCACTAAACTGGGACTTCATTTTCTTCCAGATTGTTAGTAAAATCTTTGATTAGACCATTTGAGCAGGCATTTTCTGCTTTAAATAATGTTAATAACGTGTTGGGAAACCATTAAAAGGACAATACAGAAGTAAGCAATAGAAAAAGACTTCAAAGCACAGCTTAGCAGCATATGCTGCCCATCATTACCACTCACGATAACCTTCACCACTACTAGAGGTGCTGTACACCACAGAACACGCAAGCCTAGCTCTCTCTCCTCCCAACCAACAATACCAACAAAGCACAGCACAGTCATGCTAAACAAAACAAAGCATAGTCATGTCTGACTAATCTGATAGCCTCCTATGATGGTGTGACTGAATGGGTAGATGCAGGGAGAGCAAGTTCCAAATTCTGTAGCAGAGTGGATATATTAATTTTCTTTATCTCTAGCTTTTATCATAAATGTAAATACTGGTAGACAATATCTCATCACCACATCATTTTTTAAAGTTAAGTTAGACGCTACCTGTCTTTTAAGCGCTAAAGAAACAAAAACCCCACACTGAAGGAAAAGGTCAATTCTGTAGCTCCACTGGTTCAGACAGTAAAATCACACTGTAGAGAGAGTTTGAATAGCCTGAGGGTGGATAAAGCAGCATTCAGAGCTTGCACTTCACTAGACATCCGATAAACTAATCCCCATCAAGACTACCTGCCTGTTTAAGCTCTCATAACCAACAGAATTCAACAGCAGCCTTAGTTAACAGTCAGCTGAAAAGGCAGCCAACCAAGCAGCACAAAATCAGAAACAGCTTGATTGCCATTAGCACAGACATGCTCAGAACCACTTTTCTGGGATCCACAGGTAGTCCAAACCTACCACAGTGTCTGTCAGTCAACACCTCCCTCCACCACAGTATCTATTAGGGAAACAGTCTGCAAGGCCTGACTTTCCAAATCCCAAACTTACATTGCTGTGTTATTCTCACAGAATGGTTTGAGTTGGAAGGGACCTTGATTGGAAGGGTCCTTAAAGATCACCTAGTTCCACCCCCCATGCCACAGGCAGGGACACCTCCCACTAGTCCATGATTTTCAAAGCCCCATCCAACCCAGCCTTGTACACTTCTAGGGAAGAGGCATCCACACCTTCTCTAACTTCTCTAGGCAACCGGTCCCAGTATCACCACCCTCACGGTAAAGAATTTCTTCCTTGCATCTAACCTCAGTCTGCACTCTTTCAGTTTAAAGCCATTACCCCTTGTCCTATCACTACAGGCCCTTGTGAAAAGTCCCCCTCCAGTGTTCCTGTAGGCCCCCTTTAAGTACTATAAGGCTGCTATAAGGTCTCCTCAGAGCCTTCTCTTCTCCAGGCTGAACCACCTGAACTCTCTCAGTCTTTCTTCACAGGACAGGCACTCCAGCTCCCAATCATCTTTGCGGCCCTCCTCTGGACCCTCTCCAACAGCTTCATGTCCTTTTTGTGTTGGGAGTTGAACACAGTACTGCTTCTTGGGAGACCCCACCTGGAGAGTAGAAGGGAAGAATCACCTCCCTCAACCTGCTGGTCACAGTACTTAGATTGCCAGCCTATAGTTATCTATCCAAACCACCTTGCTATAAAGCAGGATTTGAGTTCAGGCTCTCCATCCTGTACATGCCGTTCTGAGGAAGAGTGGCGCATGCCTACTACATTACAGTGAAAATCTGACAAGTAACAAGCAGATGCAGGTAAGTCCTGGGGAAAAAAAAAAAAAAGGAAACATAGCAATTGAGAAGAGCCACAAAAAACTTCAATTCTACAGCTGCCCCGAGAAAGGCCAAACTGACAGCCTTCGGAACAAGAACAGCACATGCCATGATTAATGAAATAGCAACATGAGCTTCGTCTCTGCCCTCTGACTTAAAAATCTTGAAAAGCATTGATTATTTCGTTTCTCTGATTTTAAGGAACCATTAGCTTTGAGTAAAACTATGAATGCAGGGGTTTTTTACATTTTCTACATTATTTTCCTTACAAATTTCTTAGTATTTCCTTGTGTTAATGGAATGGACCCACTGCTTCAGAAGCCAGAAGCTTCACAGGAAGGGATGCTGGGTTTTGTGCTGCCAGAAGGAACCTTCCTTTTACCAATCTACATCAAACTGTATTTGGGTTTCTACATCTAAAACATCATGGTCGTCTCTGCTTTTCTTGTATCCTCTGCTTATTGATCCATACATTCTAGTTCCTGTATGTTCCTGCCCAGTCTTTCCATAACTGATAACTTCTGATCAAAGAAAGCTCAAAAACTGATCAAAAAGTTCTCGGTGGGAGGGGAGGATTAAAACATGTTCTTTTCCATTCTTTCTCCCCTCCAAAGACCGGCCAGCTCAGTCCTAAGATCCCTAAGGACATTCTAGATGTCCTTACATTGTCCATTGCTCAGAATGAAGACGTATTTCTTAAAGCATAGACATGATAAACTCCAGACCAAAGACAGACTTCTGCAAGAAAGGAAGGAAAAACACAGACATAGAAATAATTGTTTATTTCCACTGAAGCACTAAACTCGTTCAAATATACTAGTAATCACTCCTGAACTCACAAGTTCCACGTACCCGGAGATGGGCACACTACCATAACATAAAACACAGCTTAGAAAGAAAAAAAACAAAACCACACACCGACAACACACAACCAAATGCACACACACCGACAACCACAACGGTTAAAGGGTACTGAATGCCAGCCTTTTACCTCAGCAAGCCTCAGAACCCTCTGGACGTATAGACTTTATCCATTTCAAAGGTCGCAGCTGAAGAGCCCTTAAGTTCTGCCATTACTTGGCTCTTCATTGATCATTATTTTAGCAGAAAAATAACATACAGGCAAACTTAACACTTAACTTCTATTCTTATTAAACTTCTTTATCACATTTGAACCAGTCAGTGAGAAGCAGCAATCAACTTCCTCATATTATAAGCCATACTCAAATGTATCTGAAAGCTAAAATATTTTTTTACAACAATCAAAATTAGGTAACAGAAAGCCCGTTCAATGTCGAAAGATTTTTGCCTGAGTGCACACACATCTCTCCCTTCACCTGGAAAAGGCACTATTACAGAGCTAAAAAAAAAAAAAAAATTAAGTAGTGTCAGCAAGCCATTTCTCCAAATGTCAACGGAAAGCCAAGTCTTTCCATTTTAAAATACAAAAATCTTTACAAAGATTTATGAAAGTACTAGATTCAGTTTCAAAAGAAACCATCTGATGGAATTAGAAAGCCAGTTAGTCAATGAATAATTTATCAAAGGAGATTTTTCATTTCATATTTTATGTAGTCTTGGGCCCGATTCACTAGATTGAAATTTTGTAAAGAGCTATAGGTAACAAAAGGAACAGAGTAATCTAGACTACAAATTACTAAATGAAAAAAACATGGTACAAAGTAACAAAGCACTTGAAACATTTTCTATTTCTACAAAGATACTGAAAATTATTTCAATGAGTCGAAATTTATTACCTCTTTTAAAAGATGATGCAGAATGAGTTACGTATCCCATTACACAGAAAAGCTACCCATCAAATCAAGAAGTGATCATGACATCGTCTAAAAATATTCACATCACGTTCTGACCTATATACAAATGTTAAAACACGACAGTATACAGAAGGATCAGGTATATTTAGGACAGTTCACCTGAAGTAATAGTCAGCAAGCCAGAAGTATTTCATTACCACTCCCCTGCCTTTTTTTTATTTAAAGCTTTACTCACTGTCACCACCACAGTTTGAGCAAGATTTGTGTATACTAAATATAAATGGACCTGCAACAGATAATTCGGTTACTATATCCAGGAAAAAAAAAATCATCAATATAATCCAGTGGAGAATAAATTTCTACTATTTAGAACTCATTTTAAATGTTATTAAAGAAAAAAAACCCACCACCGCAAAAAAAAACAACCAACACACAAAAAACCAAACCACAACTCGACAGTATTAGATCTATTCAGAAAGGAAATACTGTGAATATACAGGTCTCTGTGTAAAGCCTGACCTTGCTTTGTCACAGGATGTTGAAAAGTTCACAGGGATTCAAAAAGGTTTCCTACAAATTAATTTTAGAAACATCCATTATGGGCTACCAAACCCAAAAACCTCTGCAGGATGAAGTCCCTCGGCTCCAAATCACCCTAAGGAAACGCTAAGCAAGTACAGCTACGTGCCATACTTTTAGAAATGTGACCGCTAAGTGTCACGACAACAGCTCTCAAGACACAGTACGTCATTCGTATCTGGCCTTCAACTACATCAGCTTCTGTATTTTTGACTGAAGTGTTGGCACTAGACCACTGTTAGACCCTAATCCTTTACAGATCTCACTGGGTCTACAGCCCAGAAGTCATTAACCTCTCCCCTAGAAACGGCCCACACCATGCCTTGCTCCCACGTATTCACTCCTGCTTCTGATGATAACCAAGGCTGCCTTCGAGTTTTGCTTTAGGAAGAATTAGGATTCAAGAAAAACTACAGATTAATAACAACCTTCAGTCCAAGAGTTCACTACCAATTTCCTGACGCTCTTTCCCCAACATTTGCTATGCTAACCAAACAGTTCACATCGCGTATTTCCTATGAGTACCCCAACAAGTTCCTTTGTCTGATATCGACTTTCGGAATGTCTTCTTTGTTCTTGAAAGGTAGCAAATTTACATTCTCTGTTTTGGGAAAGAGAAGAAGCTAAGAAGAGCAAAAAAATAAGGGAATAAGCTGGGGGGCTGTTCCAAAACTAACCATCTTCGCACATGCTCCTCCAAAATACAACTCTCCGAGTACTTCCTTGCCAGACATGCAGGACTAGAGAGATTCAACTTGGGCCACCTGGCAATGACTCAGCAAGCGGTCTCTTTCACAGAGAAATCATACTCCGGGTTTTCAACCACCATTTTATCAGAGAGCCCTGCTCTCTCCACAAAAAAAGTAAACCCCTGGTGAGTCAGTTTAACTACTATGTCAGCTGTGTCTACTGGAGCTATTACTTGCCTAACTGCAGTCATTTCAACCTCTACATTAATTACCGTGCTGAACAGAACACTCAAAAAGATAACCTTATTTATGCACAAATATTATATGCAGTATTTTACTGAGGAATCAGAGGTATATTCATTTTAACATAGAGATGCTTAAGTTTCCCTCAGTGTCTGGTTTCACATCTGTTCTTCCAAAACTTGCCTTGGCAAATTATTATAGCATTGACAAACATCAAATGATCCTGTTACAGGTTATTTTGAACATACATTTCCTTATTCAAGTGAAAGAATACTTTTTTTTCCCCATACTGTGTGAATAAACACCATTAATTCAACTACAGTACAAAATCCCTGTATTAAAGCTGAGCAGGGCAGGACACTTTTACTAGTTACAGTGACTGCAACTCTCATAAAGATATTTAAGCTAGTTTTCACTTACTTCATTCAGGCCATGGTCCAGAGACCTTTCTCCTGGAAACAGTGCCAGCTTAAGATGCTTCTACTCTCAACCATGTGCCTCCGATTGATCCTTTACCACCGCCTCAGTACAACTGCCTGAAATGCCATCAGGAAACTGCTAAGGGTTACAAAAAAAATTAAGCCAGCAGTGCCACCAAGAGAAATGTCTGCGGAACCACAGTCTCCAAAACTAAAAATGTTGCCATGGGAGGGTCAAGCAAAAAGCCTTAACACTTACCCTGCGCCTTTTGTGCCCATGAAGCTCTGAACAGAGTACACGAATTAGCTCAAATCCAGTTTCTGCATGTACAGAGGCAACTTCCTCATAAACAGATTAAGTTGCCCCATTCCACTTAACTCTGTAAAGTGGTAACAGCTGTTTCAAGTAAAAGTAAAATACTACTATTTTAAACAAAATGACTAGAAAGCAAAACACATCAAAATCTCCCAAGGTTCTCCTTGTTCCCCTGTTCTTATTCTGTCTTACAACATGATAGTGGTACATCAGAGTAACAACTACTAATGACAACAACTTTCTAGAGGAGTCAAAATAATGAAACAATAAAGCATTAGTTTAGCTTAGAATTCTCCACTAGAGTCAAAGAACAAGCGGGTTACAAGTCCTTACCCAGTAGAGCAAGGAGGGAAACCATCCATCCAGCCGGTTGGATGTCAGTGCCCAAAGCATGAAAAGTGGGTAATAACAGCATGTCACAGTCTCTCTTCCGAGACAACCACCTCGTTGCCAATGTCAGGTGAACTTCTCAGAGGATCAATACTTTATTCCAGCAAAAGCAGAAGGAGCTGAGTCCTACTGAAAGGGAAGATTCAAGCCTGATCCCAGCAGAGATTCAAGATCACCAGTGGAACCGAGCATCTCTACAGTTAACTGATAGTAGGATCAGAAGATTTAGATTATTTTGGCCAAAATTCACTCAAATGTGACAGAGAACAAAGAACAATTGTGCTATTCTCAAGCAGGCTTTGAGATCTTGGTATGTGTACAGAGAGAATGGCTTCTTATAAAAGGACTACTCATTCTTTAAAACTTCATGATGGCTATGCCCTGATTTTCTTTGACCCTTCCAAAGATTCACACAAAGTTCAGGAACAAGAAAAAAATATGAGGTAATGTAAATGTGGACTAATACATTATTTGTATGCATGGCACATAAAAGGTGAAAATGTTTTTTTGGATTAATGCCCAACATATCTATCTTAAGGCCTCCTGAAAGACTTAAGGAAAAAGGAAGGTTTGATCCTGTACATATCTCGTTCACTGATGTTTACTTCGCAGCTAAGCAGCAAATTAATAAATTGATTAATCCCTAGCTCAAGACACCCAAATTCTGTCTGCAATCTTGACATTCAAATCAACTTCCCTCCAAATCCATCAGGGTAAGTATATTTACTTGTTGATCCGCATCATTTTCGGGTTTCTATTAGTACAAAAGCAAAGAGGCGGGAAGGGCAGAGTAGAAAGCACTGAATTCTTGCAGTCAGTTTGACAGGGTCAGTCCTGTGTTGGATCTTTTTGTCAAACTACTATCAAAGACATACTCCTTCCTGAACACTAACTGAACTAACTCTGGAAGACAGATGAGGTGACATTCACAGGCATAGGATGACAAGCTAAATCTTATTAGAAACACAGAAAGGAAATAGGAAGTTTTCTTTACTGCTGAGCCAAGAAAAGATTGCCCCGCTTATATGCACCAAAACTTAGAATACTTTTGTCGGCTTCAGTGACAATACAGAAAAGTAGAAACAACTGAAAATGGTCTAAACTGCTGTTGCGTTTTGAGCTTTTTCCACTCCTTTCAAACCAACTTCAACACGCACACAAAAAGGCATCCTACAACGACACTCCTTGTCTGGATCCGGAGGCAGCAGTGACATGATAAACTCTGGCATGTTTTTAGCATCACCTCCGATAGCTGGGGTAAATAACGTGACAGGCTCCTCACCAACAACTTGCTCTTCATCTTCAACCCAGATGCTGGTACAGAACTACGCAGCGTTTTTAAATTCTACTAACCACCCAGAAGCTTCGCACAACCAATTTAAAGCATTTCTGCATCTTCCAGTTTATTTCAAGATTGACAAGTAAAAGCTGCAGAGAACGTACTTCTAAAGTAAGGCATGGAAAAAACCCTACTTCATTTTTAAACAGATTATCTCAAATGCATTCAAAGAATTAGTACATTTATTTTCTCTTTAAATACTCGCTTAGTGAAAGGAAAACAGAGAACAATGCAAAACACTGCACTAAAAATCAATAGGCGGCAGAAAACAAATGTCATCTACAGAAATGCAATTCTTTGCCTGTACAACAAAGCCACGCTGCATTCAGAAAGTTTGGGAATGCAGAAAATGGAAGACTGAAACAATTACAGGTTGCAAAAAGACTGGGTAAGAGCAGCTCCTTACACAGGGAAGGGTAAACTTCCATCTTTCACTGAGAAACTCTCGGCATATGGAGTGCTTCTCTAAAATATCTTCTTTATTTTCCAATTACCAGCAATTATTTCCATGCTGTCTGTAATGCGGTACTGATAAGTGTCACGGTTTAGGGTTTCCATCACATTCTGTGAACTTCCATTTTACTGGTAAGTAAAGCCAATTTCAGTTAAAACAGACGCACAAAGTCTCTTGCTGTTCTCTTTGAACGGTTTTACCGAACAGTGAATTTTTAACAATTCTTTATTTGCAAATTAACAAAGATGAGATGCTAAAATAATACAATTTCCCAAAACTATTATATATTTACCAAACCTAATATACAATTTACCAAAACTATTCCACCGCGGTATCTTACTAATTTTACTGCAAACAGAAAAACGAACAAACAAACCAACCAACCCCAACACTGCTTCAAGCTATCACTAATATTTGGGGGTTTTTTTTTATGAAGGTATCTGACATAGTGATTGATTGCCCCAATATATATTTCCCTATGCACGATTACTAAGTGTTACATCCACCTATCTATCCTAAGCCATTAAAGACTCCCAACATTATCAACTCTTGATTTTGTATTCCAATCCACGGACATCACGGCAGCAAAATTCACACATCAATAAAGACACCAATAGAAATCACTGCAACTTACAACTATACTTTTTACCAAGGATTGCACATTCTGTGTTTAAAAGCTTATTCCCATTTTCTTTTCCGTGTGAAGAAAAAATACAGCTGAACATATGACTGCATGCAATATACAGCTGCAGAACCCTGAAAATTCACAGAACTCCGAAGCACTTTCAGTAAGCAAAATAATTTTAACAATTTTATTTAGACATTTTAAAAAAATTACTCTAATCACTTTCTATGCACAATATAGGGAAACACCGCTGCCATCACCGTTTCATATCTCAGCAGTAGTGATTAAATAGACATTTTGCAACCTGTAGGCCAGAAAGCAATTCTCGAGGGACAGCAAAGACAGGGACATGGGACAGTGTTGACTCCACCTCTCTTCTCCTGGCCGTTTCTTTATTTGCCCAGAGTTATCACTGGAATCAAAGCAGCACGCGGGCTTTTCCAGGCAGTTCAGTGTAAGGAAAGAGCTTTCCCAGCTTCCTCTAGTAAGACCCGCTGTTACTTCAGCGGAAAAACAGTTATGAATTCTCTCAGTGACTAGTGAAGCACACGCATATATGAACACAAACACAGACGTACAGAAAACTTCCTTTTGCTTGTACTTACCTTTAAACAAATGCTTTTTATGTAACAGGAACGTTCAAGAATAAAAGAGCAAGAGGTCTAACTATCAAGCTGTGACTGAGAGGATGAAAATCATCAGGAAGACTCCTGGATTAAACTGTATACATTGTACACATTGTACCTGTATAGCAGGTGTTTTTAAACATCTGTAAACAATACAGGATGACTAAGAAAGAGGCATGGGTTCCAAGACCTGGCAAGAAGGTTCTGCACGTAACAGCAAGAGCATTCATCTTCCAGAAGGCCAACAGTGCTTGCCATCAGTGTCAGCAGTTCTCACCATATTCCCCACTGGCAGTAAATTAACAGGAAAGCTGAAGGCGGCAAAATTTCCATAAAATAGTGGGAGAAAAGACACTTTGATACTACTGTCTTTCTTCAGTAAAGAAAAAAAGACCAAAACCAAATCCATTTTTAGAGAAAACAGACTAGGTATCAGCTATGCTGGTGCCATGAAAAATATAAGGAAAGACTCATTTAACATACTTTCATTGAGTAGGAGAGACTTATCAGGAAGACGACAGTGGATAACCGAGTTCTTCTCTTCATTTTCTTACCAGGACAATGATTTCAACTACGGAAACACTCATTAATTTAGTTATGAAAATACAGTCATGAAACCAACTTAGCAGAATATGAAAACTGGAGTCTGCTCACCAGTGGAGAGCAGCTAGTCCAGCCTTCAGGTCTGGAGTTCCTGATTTAATGAGCAGTTCTGTTTACAGCAGAACTAATGAAGCTTGGTTTCCTGCGGATTTGCTCCTACAAGTCCTGTGGCCACTTAACATTAATTATGTCAGTTGCCTCTAAGCTTGCCCACGTCTCCCTAAGTTCCTTCACCTCATAAAACTCTCCATTTGTCCATATATTCCCACATCCGAACACTCACGCACGCTCTCGTGCTGTTGTTAATGCTCAGTCTCACGCCTTTCAACCCATCCTCACATACCAACCGCTCCATCTCCCATTACCTACCTATCTCTGTGGTGCTAAGCAAGAAGCAGCATATGCTGTAGCTGGTTTGAAGCTCAATGCAGACTGGTTGGCCAGCTGGAGACCACCTCTTCACTTCCAGAAGGGGTGCACAAAACGCCCTGACCTCCTTGCCTCTATGGGTTTTTGGGAGGAGGGTTCTCGGGCCCCTCACACGTCCACTTTCATAGACTGGGAACAGGTAATCTTCCTCGGACCTCTCCCCCATCCTAAATTGGTTGAAACTTGCTGAGGGGTTCACACTTAAGGAAGAAGAGGCACAAAGCCTATGTAAATGATACTTCTTCTGAAGGCAAGATTAAAAGGTACCTCAGTTCTAGTCAGGTGCAAAGCATCTTGAAAATGCCAGCTGCTGCCCTCCTCCCTTCCTGGGGCTGACGGCACCCTCTGTACTTCTCCAACAGCCACAGCGCTGCTGCTCAGAGGGACCAGGAAGACACAAAATTGACAAAAAGTCAATTTCACCGTTTTTATGCTGCACCCTGTGGGCAGCAATGAAACTGTCAACAAGAATTACCATTTCACTCTGCTGAGGAGTAGCAGAAGGGTCTGGAGCTATTCATAGGGATGGCCACCTCAAAATGAAAGCCCCGGTAGGATAAGAGCAGCACTCACTCCTCTAGGACAGTACACACAGAACCAGGGCTAACAAAAAAATGCCCCTGTACTTCAGTGGGGACAGGGGAAGAGGCTACTTATGTTAGCAAGTATCAGCTAGTGAGAAGTTAATGTTCCTTACAAAGGCAAAAGAAGAGCCTACCCCCCAGAAACTACCTGTTGCTAACAGAAACCTTATCTTTCTTCTTCTACCCACTCCCTTTGTGATTTATATTTGTTTGTGCCTTGGGGACAGACAGCAGGTAACACAAAAACCAAATAACTCCACTTAAGAGGGAGCAATGATGCTGCAGTAGTTAAAAGACTACTACAGACTAGTCTGAGACTCCTAGAGAGTATTCCCAAAAGCTTCCCAGGCTTCCAGCACTCCTAGGTGACTCGGAAGGTATCTATCTACACAGCAAATGCAGTTCTGTGTAGCTACCTCAAACCCGAGAAGGAATATGGCCACGCCAGCACTGCGCTACACCCGGGCTGAAGCGCAGGCCGGAGCGTGCACCCCGATTCCCCGAGAGTTCGGATCTATCCGAATGGCACTCCACTACGACACACAAGCATACCCTTAGTCATCCTGCCTCAGAAACCAGCCGTAACATAATAGTTCTTCCTGAAATTACCAAGACTTTCAATGGAAGAGTATCCAAAGAGAAAAAGCGCTCAAACCAAAGTTAGGAAGAGGAGCAAGTACTTACAACAGGCAGCAGACGTCGTCGGTTTAGCGTAAGGGATACGAGCCCTGCAATGCCTCCCTTTAGCACCCTTTCTCTCTTCACGTCAGCTCTGCCCCTAGAGTTTACAAATTATGGCTCTGCCTTGTAAATGTTAGTAAACATCTCCTGAAACGTTACTCGGTGTTTCCATAATTGTATATGGATTCGAGAGAATACTACCCTGCAAAAATAACATACTAAATAGGTTCTAAAAATAAAACGTTCTAGACAGTTCTCCATAGAACCAAAGGTTGAAAACACAGGCCATTTCATAAAGAAAGGGCATGGACAACACGCTACTCGAATTATAGCTGGAGAGTGGAAAAAACCAACCTACAAAACAGTAGAAAAGTACATTACGAGCGACAGATACATTCGCTCTCTAAAATTAAGCTTAAAGCCCGAGACGTACGAAAACAAGAATTATTACTTTTGTGAATCACACTTCTTGCCCTAAGCAACCAATGATCTCTAGAAACAGGCAATTGTTTGCTTGATGAGTTTGTAAAAATAAAGAAAGAAAGAAAGGCAACATTCCGGCCCAAACCTCGTTCCGCTGTGAACACCTCTCCCTTACCAGCAGCTATATGGATTGCCCAGCGCAGCTGGGTGATTCCTTTTTTCAGCCTACATAATGCCCATTTCCATGGTCATGATATTTTCAATGCGCTTTCAGAAGCGGCAAATAACATTAAAAAAAAAAAACAAACCCAAACACCATGGAAAGAGACAACCACAACAGTAACACAGCACTCATTTGAACGCGGATTTCCCAAATAAAATAAGGACCAAGTCCACAGCGCACAATAAAACTCCATTTTACAGGCTGTGCATTCAGAGCGCTAACCCAAGGAAATCCTGATCGTGTTCCCCCCCCCCAGTAAGAGAGTGTGAGCACAACAGCACATATCCTGGCTCCTTCGCTAACCTCCACGCACATTCCTACACCCCTTAGGAAAACAGTGACAGAGAACATAAAAGGAAGGGAAACAATAGCATTCTTTTAATAACAACGTTCACCGCCGCGTCCAGTACGTTAGCCTCGGCCGGTCAGCGCTACATGACGAAGGTTTCTGCATTCCCCGGGAACAGGCGCGTTCTCCCCCAGCCCGAGCCCCGCTGCTCCCGGAGCAGGCTGATTTCCCCCCTCGGGGGCCTGGCCAGGTATTCGCCCTCTCCCGCCCGGCCAGGAACCGCATCCCTGAGGCGATCTGGGCCCCCACGTGCAGCAGGGTGGCCAAGCTGGGGAAGGGGGAGAGGAGGACATCAGGGGGGTGGGCGGAGCTTCAAGGGGTGGGGGCTCCAAAGGGGTGGGGCCTGGGAGGGGGGAGTTGGGAAGAGGGGGAATGGGGGAGGTGGGTTGGGTTGAGTTGGGTTGGGTTGAGTTGCGTTGGGTTGGGTTGAGTTGGGTTGGGTTGGGTTGGGTTGGGTTGGGTTGGGTTGGGTTGGGTTGGGTTGGGTTGGGTTGGGTTGGGTTGGGT
>JAAGNO010002270.1:0-72611 GCA_033439905.1 Ceryle rudis
TGGTGTGAATGCAAAATATTTTATATATATATAAAGTTATTCCAGTTGTATGTTAAGCCTCCCAAAATCTGACAATGGACGAAGTGGGAGAAGTTGGTTACAGCAGCGGTGCTGGCATTTACAACTTGAGTGCTAGCATTGCTGCTTATTTAGTAAATGAATACAGCTCACCAGTAAGCAGAACATCAGTAAACTGTGGCACAAGGCTGCTGCTGGAGCTGGGATTCAGACACAGCCTGGAGAGTGTGGAGCAGTCAGCAAGTGGGAGTGAGGCAGGTCACACAGGTGCTGGCCCTACAAGACAGGGCCATGAATGATCCCATTGCAAGACCCACCCTTGCCTCTGCAATCCCCTTTCTTGGCTTCCTCCCTTTTCCTGCATTAGCTTGTCATTTTATGGCTTATTTTCTTCCAGGGTACACAGATCTGGACTATTAAACTCATCTCTATCAGAGAGCAGTAGTCTTTCCACCAGATCATTACACGTCTCCTGGCAGTAAACAATGAGACATGGAAAACTCATTTCACCCCAGAAGTGAGGGATTTCTGAAGGGCTGTGACACACCATGGAGTGCTCTTCCCCTCTGTGCACGCCCAGCTTCTGCAGTCACAAAAGCATCTCTAGCTTGTTTGTTAAAGTATGTTAGCACAGACAGTGACATCAGTAAATAGGGAGGCTCAGCAGCTGCAGCTGAGTCTCTCTTCCACCCCAGCCGGGGTACTGTAAAGCAAGGGCTGAGCAATGGTAGTGAGTGCAGCAAAGAGGTCGTTAGGCTGACCTTTTGCTTTTATATATAGAAGGTAACCTGTGAAATAGAAAAATGGGCTCATGTCTGTGTGCTTTCTAAGGACGTGTAAAATAGCTTGAGGCTTCATCTGTTCTGTTAGTTTAGTTTTAGGACTTGCTTGTTTACGGTTTGACTTCCTAAAATCACTGAAATGCAGGCACGACATGGATCTGTCTACCGGGCGATCCGGTTGCATTGCCGCAGAGTTCGAACCTGTTGCCCGATTTTGGCTCGGCCGGAGGTGGAGTTCTCAAAGAAGTTGAAACTCCTCGCAAAACACCAGCCTTCAGGGTGGGCACAGCTCTGCGCAAGCAGTGTGAAGGAGCCAGATATGTGGAGGCGCAGGGTGCACTTTTGTGGTACTTGTGCATTAGTGAGCTCCTGTAAGCCCACCCAGGCAGCTCAGCTCTGGCCTTCCCTCGTTTTCGTCCTGTGGGGACTGTTCCCTTTATGCGAGGCTCACCCAAAAAGCCCTGGCCAGCTCTCCTGTTGCAGGGCTGGGAGATGTGATGTGTTCATCACAGGCCTTGCACAATCCCCTTCAGTGAGTGCTGCAGCCATACCTGCCTGGTCAGAGTGCAGCTACGATGGAAGTCAGTATCTTACCGCTTTTGACCCAAGTCCAGGTTAAAAATGCACATGTAAACCTAACATCAACTGACATCCCATTTGCCACAAAGGTTGGCATTTGGGATTTGTTGTCTTACTGAACCTGTGCAATCTTTGCATCTGGGAGAGTGTCACAAGGACCCTTTGTAAACCAGGGGACTTGGGTGTGCTCCTGAGCTCCCAGGTCTGCATGTATGCCACAGCAGCTGCACCCTGACTGCATGTTACAGTGAGATCTGAGTGTAAAGCAGCTTTTTCTTTGCTTTTACACCTTGGTTTATTTGAAAAAAAGTCACAGCCTGCCTCTGGCTCAGGAGGAAGAACTGATGAGCTTGGGCTAAGTCATGACCAGGATCCTCAAGTGCAGAACAATTGGGAAGCCCATGGCAGACACCCACTGCTCAGCATGGACACAAAGACAGGCACAGAGGGGCACGAGTACAAAAGTGCAGTTACAGGAATAGTGGGAATAGACTTTATTTAATAATTTGTACAGGGAACACAACAGGAATTCAGTAATTTCATTTATTAATTGTCAAATAGTAATCCACTGCAATAAGAAACAAAAATCAACACAAAAATAAGTTGCGGTTTGTGTGTGTGTGTGTGTGTGTGAATTAAAATGGCAAGAGCAAGAATGAAAAATAAACCTTTAAATGAGTATGTTATATACAGTAAGTATCATCCTATTACACTGTTGGATAGATTAATTTGGTGTTATCTAATCTTAGCAATAGACCTAAATATTGCTGCAAATAACTGGAGGGCAAACCCAAAGCAGAAAAACAAACCCATAAATAAGATGCAGGATTAAAGGTATCTCCTGCAGAAAAGAAACAGTGGTGCTTTGTGTAATATCTGAAACCCTTTCATAATGGATATTTTGTGCTAAACCCTTTTACGTGAACATACATGGAATTCCATCATTTAAATAAAAGGGGAAAAAATCCCAACCTTTCACAAATGCCTTTTTTTTTCTCCTTTCACTCAACGTGTTTAAATTATTTTTCTATACAAGGTAAGTACATTGTCTGTACAAAGTTAAATATACATATTTACAGTCAAACTTCTGAGATACTGAGTCTTCTCTTCCACTGACCTTGGTGGAAGACAAGCCCACTTGATTTCAAACCCAGGAGCATGGCTAATTTATCAAAACATTGCAAGTCGTGCTAACAGTTAGTAGTAGTTACTCTTAATAAATCTGTATAAAAGCATCAGCATAAAAATAGGTTTTTATATTATTAAATACGGCTTATGACAAAATAGCAATCTAACCCTTTGCTATTTGTATGGTAACTGTAGGAAGCAGAGTCTGATAGAACCAGTTTTGTTTATGCTTTTTCTTAATAACAAAATGTGTATCAAAAGAGTATTCATATTGGATCTACAGGCAAGAAGATAGCCAAGCCATGTTTGGATTTTTGGTTTGGTTTTGTTTTTCTCAAGGAAATACAAATCTTTGTAATAACTGCTGGGAATAGCTTTCCAAATTGATTTTTGTATCAGCTTTTTTTTTGTGTGACTAAGAGGCAGCCAAAACGCATGTATTTATTTGAGACCTACCATCAACACTGTAACCAAAAAGAAATGAAAAGGCACCCTCAGTGATATGTTGCTCAGATTTATCAGAGCCTTTAAGATTTAATGCCAGGAAAGAAGCAAAGTCTTCATCCTGAAGAGTATGCTTCAAAAAGTGTGTGATCCTTTAGGGCCAGCAGCAGGACAGGAGGATCAGAGAAAGTGAATGGCTTTAAGACTCATAAACAGGATTTGCTCTCACAGAAGTTCTGTTTATTGGTTCTAATCTTTGTGCAGATAAATGTCAAAGCCAGGCTGATTTCTCTTTAAAACAGGACTCAGATTGTTTTGATGCACACAATACACTCTCACACACACACACCCCCTGCACGAAAGAAAAAAACTGCAGAGATAGGTAAGATGTTAATAAAGGGTTTGGGATTTTTGCGCATTTGCATTATGCTTTGGCTGAACTCTGGATTAAACCACTAGTCCCAAACTCCTCTTCCACACAGAACTCTGCAGTTTAACCATATCAACTGTCATCTGCCTCTGCCGGGTCTTAAGGTGCATGACATGAAGGAAGGGTGTTCTATGGAAGTGAAAGGCAGAGCAAAGTGAGTCTTCAGTGAGGCAGAAACTGGGCAGAAAGCCTGGCCTCCCTGAACCTTGCCAGTGAAAGGGAGCAGCTGCAAGGCTACATACTGCCCCAAAGCACTATCCTATCTTAACACACAAACAAAACCTATAGCGTGTGCTTCCCTGAAGCCTTCTCAGAGGTAAGTACTCCATACAAATTAAGATTATCAGCAGAACTCTTGCTGGGTAGGGGAGAGGAATACACAAAGGCAGCACTGTAAACTAGAAACTGTCTCTTCAGCAAACAAATCACACTCTGAAACCGTGGAAGCAGGGCTACACATTCAACTCAGTACTGTACCACATAACCACATCCTCCTAACACATCTTGTCTCTTCTCTATTACATTCATAAATTGTCTGTTTCTTCACTGTTAAAAAACACCATCTGGAAAACAACCCCATCACTGCCATGGTGGGTTCACTGTTATTTTACAGGTACAGAAGCTTCACGTAGTTGCCTGGGAAGGTGCCAAATTGCCTTGTTCTCCGGGATGTACCTGTTGCAAAATAAAACACATGGAATCCAGAGTAAGATGAAGCTGTGTGCAGAAGGTTTGGGGGTTTAAAAAGGTAGAGGGTGGCAGCCTCTTCTGCCTGCAGACACTGCTTTCTAAAACTAAATAGCAGTCCTGGTCAGTGCTTTTTGGTATAGATGAGTTCACTAGTTCTGCTACTAATCATCTTTAGTCTTCCCTTTTAACAATTAATAAGGTGCTGGTGAAAGCTCCTGGGCCTACAGGCTGGGAGCCAAACTCCTATCAGTGTAAATGAGCTAATCTCTCTTAAGAAGAGATAACAAGCGTAGATATGCAGTGTTGAGATGAAGAACACTGTCCAGACTTGCATTCTGTGAAGGTAAAGGGCTAGATTTTGCTAAACATACAGCTACAGATGAGGCTGGATTTTCAGGGACTGCAACTCTCACTCATGTGTTCCCTTTGTCCCTATTAGCCACTTTCCATAACTTGCCATGTCTCCCTCAGCTTTGGAAAAGCTACAGAAACCCAGTTCTCCTTGGTTCCCTCCCTTGCTTTGCCATCTGTGTGAGCAAGAAGGATCAGGAAGAAGAGGCAAACAGGGAATCTGAGAAGAGAAAGAAGGAAAAACTAGGGACCTAGCAATGAAAACAAAGCTCCACTATCCTGCACTTTAATTTTAATGTTCTTGGTAGGAAAAGATGAGAATTTGTGAAAAAAGCTGACTTGACTTTTTCACCATTTTGACACCCTAGATGAAAGCGACTTCCAGATGCTCTGCAAAATCGCTCACCTGCATTTCACCTCTGCTGACAGGCAAGTGTCATACTCACCCACAAACCAGCCATCGTCACATTTCTCCATGACATCGACTATGTCACCATCCCTCAGTTCCAGCTCGTCATCATTCTGAGGAGTGTAGCTGTAGAGGGCTTGGTAGCTAACTCTAAAACCAGAAAGATACTGAGTATTAGCCACTGGATTTCTCTGACATCCCTTCAGAGGAGACATTTCCCTTCCCCTTTCTAATTCAAATTATATTTTGTTAAATGCAGTCTGGACCTGTGTTTTCCATTTGACAAGCAGAAGCCAGCCGCATTAAATTGTCTGTTGTCACAAGGCCATGGCAGTAAAACGTGTCACACCTGCACTGTGTGGAAATGTGGAAAGGTTATTTCATTTTTTCATGTGTTTGTCTCCTTAGACTGTAACAACTGAAGTCTTCCTAACGTGTAGCACCTAGAGACTGTATGAATAGAGACAACCTACTGAATACAAGCCCAAACCTGGATACACTTATTCCTGGGCTAAATGAGACATCTGTGCCCTTGCCCAAGCACACAGGCAGGGCATGAATGACCAAATGGCAGAGTGAAGAACTTCAGGGAAAGACACTGCACTAAGGTTGCTGGTTAAATCATGGCTGGGGAGGTATGCTGCAAACAGTATCTAAGGTTGAATTTTGCCCTGATACCACTTGCAGCAGAGGTACTCTGTGTTTATAAGAAAGGAACCTTAGGGAGTGGAAACAATCTTTGGGCAAATGTGGGAAGGCTTAGATCCCCTGCATGTGGGGAGTGAAAACAGAGCTGATATGAGACTTTCTGTTCTGTATAAAGGGGCAGGGGAAGACAAAGACTTCTCTCAGGAGCCAACTGCCAAGGAACTTCGGTTCACAGCACACAGTGCAGGCTAGTATTCTCAAAACCATCAGTGAAAGGCCTCACCAAGCTTAATGGCAGCTCCAGGTTTAAACCCACCAGACAGGTCTGAAAATCTCAGTCTTGGTCTCTCAGCTCATTCAGCTACCAATTCATCTGTGGAACTGGCCAACAATGCACTGAGTGGCATTGGTGTTGGAATGCTCATTGTACTGTGAGAAGCTAAGAACAGGGATGAACACATTGACCCATGCCATATGAGCCAGGTGTAGCCAGTGGATTTTAATGTTTCCAGCCTCAAGATACAAAGATGCTGAGACAATCTGTATAACCGGCATGAATCAAGTGCCCAAAGTAGACCCAGTTCTGCATCATGAGGTCATTATTTTGGGTGCTATACAGACACAAAGGTCCCAGTTTTGTATTATGTGTTCTGATGATAAGCAGCTATTTTTGTTCTTTTGTCCTCTCCCACAATTCTAATATAACTCTGAAGTCTTCACACCTCCCCATCTTCACCACCAGTTAAAGACAAGACCCCTGAAAGAGATGGGAGCCAAAAGGACTTACATGTCTCGTGGTGTTTGACTTCTGTCAGGGCTGGCTCCTTGCTGCTGTGCTTGAGGTTGCTGAGAAATGATGAGAGATGGTTTATGGTCATTAGAGGTCACCTTGTGGCGAGAGTCAAGAGGCTGAGAAATAGTACTGCAGTAATGAACAGATTTTTCTGCAATGTTTATGATCTCATTGCAAACAGCTTCCTGCGTGGTAGGCAGCATTGACATCCAAGAACACCCAAAGGACAGTCAACAAGGGGGGAGGGAGGGGAAAATATAGACAAGAAGAGATGGACATTCCAGATGCAGCACATAAGTCCAGGAAAAAAAAAAAAATAAAAAGAGAGTTGTAGATCCAGGTAAATATCCAGGTAGTGGAGTGCAGAAGGGATCCAGGTGTAAGCATGGAAAAATAGGCAAGATACAGAAGAATTTGGCATTTAGTTTGAAGATTTGTAACAAATACATATACATTTTTTTTTTTTTTAAAGCAGCAGCATAAGAGGTTGCAATTAGTTATGCAGTAGCACCATTAAAAATGCTGTGAAGTCAGTTCAAGAATGCAAGGTGGGCCACTCCATTCATGCATTTTGCTTCATTTAACTTTTACCCAGAGACTGGCAGCACAATTAGCCCAGCTTCTCATTAGCTATAACAGTTTTTCTATTTGCTAAATTCCCCTTTTCTGTCACAAACAAAACAATATATGCAAATAGATAAATATGTACCTACTGTGCAGCTAAAGACAGCACTGGCATTTTATGTCTACTGATACTGTTACTGTCTGGGCGAAGAGAGTCTAGGACTACACATCTGATTTAAACAGTGGCCTTACCACATAGCTCTTTTCAGACTCTGTGAGATCTGGTCCAGCTCTCAATGAATGGTGGGAAGGCTGTGTGATCATCAAGCAAATGATAAGGAAGACATTTTAGCGGATGTTATATCGGTCAGAATTTAAAAATAAATAAATAAATAAATGGAGTGCAGACAACAAAAGAAAATGACTAACTCTCCCCCTCCCCACCCCAACACCACGCTTCTTGGACAAGGTCTTTCAGTGGCACAAGACACATTAATCCACCTGCACTGCAGCACACAGAACGCTGCACAGAGAGACACGACAGCAGAACAGAAGCTCAGAGCAGGGAATCAGAGTGGAAGGTTACGGACACCACTACAACCAGATATGGTACATTGTGTCATACTGCATTCCTGTAGGGGGAAAAAACCACAAGGACAGAAGCACATACTTGAGTGCATCAAACTTGAAAGGCCAAAAGCATGCCAAGAGGAATCTGCTGCTGTTTTTAGAAAAGTCCTCAGTGACTTTGACACAGGAGAGAACAGTAACTCACTTGCTTCTTAAAAAAGACCACCTCAGGTCCGCAGGAGGCACAACGCCGTGTAGTCCCATCAAAATTACTCTAGCTTGTACCAAGTGAGGATCTGAACTGTTCTGTTAATTCTCACAGTGAGGCAAAGCTTCAGCTCAGAGGAGGCCCTGACTGGAAAACCTACCACCTGTGAAGATTCTGGACTCTGTCCTGCCTCTCTCCCCAGTCACAACTCTTCACAGGGACTTGTGTGTCCCAGGGCACAGCAAGGAAAATTAGGAGGTTTGGGGTTGGAGGTTTCATGAGGAAGTTCACTGAGAAAGTCACACAGGTATCCAGAGGCTGTTTTTTAATGCTTTTTGCATATTCAAACACCTACTAAAAGCAAGGGGCATGGGCATGCTGTGAACAAACAGGATGTCTGAACTAATATAGGGTTATCTGTACTACCTGCAGGACTGTTTGGCAAAGCAGATTGGATAAGATACAGAGCACTGCCATCTTCTGTGATCATTCAACACAGTTTTCAACCCAAATTCCAAAGGCCTCAATATTTATGCTTTCTCTCCTCCTCTTTATTCACTTCAACAGAGCCCTCAGTGAAAAGGCTTGCTTTCTCACAACAACCTGAGACAGAGTAGAAGTAGAGGATAAAGAGGTTTGCGAACCTTCAGCCCAAGCATGCTCGAAGAATTTGGAGAAGTTCAGGGTGATGAGCTCATCCCTGTCTAATTTCTATTCTCAAAGCTCCTCTGAACCATATCTTGGGCCTCTGGAGCTGTGCCCATCATTGCATTAAAGCAAATCGTCTCTTTCCTCAAGGACTGTGACCCACTCTAGGCCAACCGAATCCCACAGCAACTCCTTTGTAGTCAGCTGTACGATCCGGGATCACTGTCCTAACAAACAATGCTCTGTTACCATGTATATTTCTATAGAGAAAAAAATTAAATGTTAAGTTGGATGGGCTAATTGCAGTGGAATTTGCATTCAAAGCATTTACTATGGAGCCTGAAATAGTCACAGGATTTCTGGAAGTCATTCCTGCCTGCCCACCAGCAGCCCTGAAAAGAAAATTGAATAATACTGTACAGATCAACTGGATATAGGGAATGAAATCTGGTGAGACCAGAGCTAAGTCAGATGGTCAAGTAGCTGGGAAAGCCAATTTCCAGGGTGAGGTGAGAGACAGCTCTAAGAATTTTATTTTTTTTTTAATTCAAGAAAGTGCTTTGCTCCACAGTTAATAAATTGACTGCAGGAATTGTTCCATGAGCTCTGAGACTGCATGGTCCATTTCTCATTGATTACTTGTGACCTCCCTGACCAGCTTTTTCTTCAAAAAGCATTAATAACTATGAATTAAAGTAGTTATTTGAAAGCTAAAAAATTGACACTACCTCTGAATGCTCCATGGTGCAGACTTGTATGTGTAATACCAGGAGGTGCGGCCTACCAGCATCAGAAATTTGGCTATATTCCCTGTCCTGGCAGCATTCTGATGGGGACTTCCACGAAGCAGCTGGGCAAGGGCAGAGGCCAAGCAGTCCTCTCCCCTCCTTGTAGTCCCAGTTCCTGACAATCCACAACTAAGTGGATCTGTGCTCCAGAGATCCACGCAGCTCCTACCAAAGTGGTGGGTGTCTCTCCACTAACTTCCAGGGCTATGGCAGAGCTCTACAGTGAAGTGATGAAACACTCTGAAGTCAGCAACTATACAGCATTAGCCAAACAGAATGAGAAGCTGACCAGATCAGAACCTATGATTTTAGGCTGTAAATGTACCATCCTGCCACTTCAAAGAAGTGACCTTGCTACCTTGCTAGCATGGCCTAGATGGCTTTTTTTTTTTTTTTTAATTAAATTTAAAAGACCCTACATTACGTTGCATAGAGGAGGAAAAAAAGGTGTTATAGGTCCAAATGCTCTTCAAACACATGTTTGGAAAGCCCATGTACTACCTACAGTGGTGCAAGAGGTGGCTGAGGAATCAGCAAGTGTGGGGCACAGCTCCAAAGCATAAACTGCAGAGGTTCCTGCAAAACACGGAGCCAACTCTGATGCTGCTGGAAGTAAACTCAGGGCTCTAAAAGTGACCAAGTATTCACAACCCATAAGGACAACTCAACTCCTATTCCCTCAGTCACATTACGTGCTTTGTTAAGACTAAGTGAATAAACTTAATAAACTTAAGCAGGTGTCTATGTTTTCATATCTACAGACTGTATGAATACGCGGTACAGTCAGTCCTGAAGCACAGCTGGCCACCTCATATGGAGTTTAAGGATGGATCTAAAGAGCACCACAGGTTCGTAAGAATACCAGAAAAAGGTCCTATGTTAAGAGTCTAGAAAAGCCCCAAGGCAGGTTTTAACTGTTAGGAAGAAAGATGCTGGGGCTACTCAATAGTGCTCTCCCTGCCCTTAGTAAAGCCAAGTGTCCTCAGTGTACCTATCCATTGCAGCTCTTGTTTATATGTCCTCTTCCATCCCTTTCTGGTGGGAGTTGAAGGACTACATAAGCAAAGAGAAAGCTACGCAGAACAAACTTAACAGAAAGACAGACAAGACAGACAGACAAATTGGGATCCCTTCAGAGAAGGACACTCATCAGCAGTGATGCTCCCACACATAATGGAGAACCATGAGCAGGGAGGACTCCCCAGCCCAGCCAGAAGAAAAAAGGAAAACCTCCTCACATACCAGGCCTCAGCTCAGGTGAAAGTAAGAGGAAAGCTGGCCAAAGAGCTCTCACAAAGGACACTGAAAAGACTGCAGCGTGGAGCAGCCTGACCTAAAGGCTGTCAAAGTCAATGGAAAGACTCCCCAGTCGCTAGATCGGAAGCTGAAGGCTGTGTCTACAGCAGAAAAATGTGTTTCCTACAGGGAGCAGGTACCAATGCTTGATGTAAGCTCTGCAGTTCTGGCTTGGACACGGGGTAGAGATAAAACCATACCTTGGAGATGGTGCTAAGTAATGACCATGCTAAGTAGGTGTAGCTGGTCTGTGCTGGGGAACAGAGAGGCTGAGCATATGTTCTTCCTCTCCACCAGCACAAAGCAGGTGAAATTACTCACCACTCTGCTCAAGTGGTTTTGTACAAGTAGAAGGGAGCAGACAGCTACCACCCAACATCCCTCACACTGCTGGGTGATACAGGGACACTCATCCAGCCACTCCTACCTTCCCCACCCCACAGCTGCAGATTGGCCCCGGGGCCAAAGCTGCTGCATTGCTCACACACTCGCTGGCACCACTGCTGAATGTCACACTGTGATAATAGACTTCAGAGTAAAACAGAAATTAAACTAGAAAATTCCTGAGGGTCCCCTGAAATAAATTAATTTGATAGATTACATTACTGCTTAATGCTATGTTTTACTGGGATATTGAAACAAATTATCTGTAAGTTATACTTGAAATATATTTGATATGCTCTGGGGTTGTTCTTTTTTTCTTTTTAGTTTGGACTGTGAAACTAAACAAAAGGGAGTCACTTCAGAATAGCTAAAAGACTCACTGCACTTGTATTGGGTCTGACTGAGCTGGAGTTAATTTCCCTCATAGCAGCCCTCCTAGTGCTGTGCTTTGCACTGAGAGCTGGAAAGGTGCTGATAACACACCTGTGCTGTGGCTGCTGCTGGGCAGGGCTCGCACAGCACCAAGGCTGTTTGTCCAACATTCCCCCTGCAGTGGGATGGGGTGGACAAGATCTTGGGAGGGGGCATGACTGGGACAGCTGACCCAAACTGACCAAAGGGATACTCCATACCATATGACATCAGCTGAACTATAAAGGCTAGGAAAAGGGGGGGGGGGGATCAGCCAAGATCAAACCACCACAGCACTTTATATTACTACTTAATAGAACATGCAAGAATGCAGTCCTTATATTAGCCTTGTACCAAAGAGGTCTTAAAACAGCAAAACCCCCTGGATCAGAATTTCATAACAGGGGAGGTTCTCTATAATAAGAAATTAGTAAAATTCAAAATAGTAAAATACCTCAAACAGCAGGGATGGACTGTAATGGAAACGAACCCCCAATGTAATGCTTATTTCCATGTCTAGTAAGTGCTTTTCTCATTTGGTTAGAATCAATGAAAAGATGACAGATTTTTGAAAAGGCTTCCAGGGTATTACCTGCAGTTCTGCTGAAGCCATCAGTCTCTGTATAGGTCACACAGGTAATGAGAAGTCATTTGTACATATAGATACTGCTCCTGCTCCCTAAATAAACGTAGACCCAGAGCTGGAAAGGCGGTCAAGACTACTGATAATGTCACACACAGTTTTAACTTGACAATGACAATGCTCTGATTGTCAAGGCATACAAAATATAAATTTTGCCTTGGCTTCCACTTCAAAAAAAAGGCCACAGGGCCCTATTACAATCAACTGCAACACTGGAAATAGAACTGTATGCTAGTCAGCATTCACTAGAAACATCTTGCCCTAAATGTGGCTCTTCGGTCCTGCTCTTTTGAATTGCATACATCCAGTGCAAGCACCAGCAGGACCAAGCAGATCAGAGGTCAGGAAAAAGGCCAACACAGAAAACTCCTATGGGTTTTTAACATGAAGCAGAATATCTATTCTGTAGGACTCAGATACTGAAATTGAAAAGGCAGCAGGAGGTGGTTGTTCAGTAAAAAATTGTGCAAGTTCATGATTGGAGGGAAATGAGGTGAGCAAAGGTAACAGGAAACTTTCAGGGATAAGGCTGTATCTCACTCAGACTGATCAAGAAAATAAGTAACATTGGCAGCTGCTTCCCACACTCATCACGCATACGCAGCCTGCCTGGTTCACAGATCAAGCCAAAGATTGCTTCTCCAATACCCATCACTGCAAACCCAGTCCGGTTTTTGCCAGCTATAAAGTTTCTGTTTCAAATATTGCCATCTTGTGGAAGCTGCCTGTAAGGACTGACCAGACACCAGCAGCTGCAAGCACTGCTCATTCCAAGACCCTGGACACCCCAGACACACACTGCTGAGGCTGAGTTGGTTATGCTGCTCAGATCCTACTGCATCCCTCTTTAAAGACATTTGTAGCTGCTCTCAGCAACAACACTGAGAACTTCTGAAGCCTACCTGAGATGGCTGGAACGGGTCCCTGACATTGTGAATACCAAGCTGTGTATGCCTTACCCTCAGCTCTGAGATGCTCAAACCCCGAATCCAGATCTCAGATGGTTAAAAAAATACCTGGACCAAAGATGCTACATTATTCCTGCTAACAAGGCAACTCATACTGCCTTTTAATGCAATTGAGCTGTAGGAACTCAAGGTTAGAACTGAATAAGCCTAGAGTTAATCCTTTGGAGGAACAGAAAACCAGATCCTCAGGAGATATATACTGGCAGAAACCCAGATTCGAGCTATATGGATCTGCACCAGCTGAAGATTTAGCCCATACCTGTGCCCTTCTGCACAGCCTGGAAGTAATTTTAAATGATTTTTATAAAAAATAAAAATTCTGAATTAAATGACAAGAGAAGTATCTCACCTGTGCAATCAATGAATGGCCAAACAAACACATGACAAAACAATGGCATGGCATGGAAACAACTCTAAGGAATGGAAGAGTAATCAGCAAAGATGATTACCTGTGGCTTATTGACTCTGCGTGTAAGTCTGGGAGGTGGCTGTGTGGTGACAGTAGAGGAAGAGAGGGCAGAGGAAGAGAGAGGAGCAGATGAAGAGAATGCTTTTGAGTCTGCAGTCTTTTGAAGAAAAGAAAAGTTGGTCAGCTTGGCATACATTCTCTAATCACAATCACTGCTAGTGATAAGAGCATCTACTATCCAGTAAACCTGATGCACACACAGCAAACGTTACTCCATGCAAGAGCAAGTGCAGTTTCCAGATGGTTTGTTTGAGCTGTCCACCTCATTCTGTTTTAAACATGCAGGTTATGCCTCTAAAAACTGCCACTAAAAATGTATCCAGATGGTAAACAGCACAGTCTATACAGCTTGCAATACACTTCTGGTTATGATTCAAACAGAAATCAAACAACTTATAAGATTTCCCAGTGTGAAACGTGTCATCTTAGAAACCCTAGTTCCGTGTTATTTAACATTGGCTAGATGGAATGTCATTGAGGCTATGGCAGTGCATCCAAGACAGTATTTGTAATGTTATAGTTTTGAGCTCTCCAAACTTCCACTCATACAAGGTAGCACAGGGGTGCTGTAATGTATTTGGGCTGGCTGTAGCCCACAGTGGATCCCAAGTCAACTGGGACCTGCCATGTAAGGCAAATCTCCTATACCAAGACTGCGGGTAGAAGATATATTGTAGAAGCTACCAGAAGGTTTCCTCCCATTGTAATATACAGCTACATAGAACTAAAAACTCTTTGGGAAAAGTATGACTAGGTCTAATTCTTATTTGTGACCAGAACTTTTCACATCATTCTGGAAATACAAAGGTAATAAATACCACTTAATGCTTAGATGACAATCAAGCCTCCCTGACTTAGTCATACACATCCCAAACTAAAACTCACTAAACCACATGCTCCAGGATCAACAGGGGACAGCTTCTGTGATGCTAGGAGCCAGGCTGATGTTTACAAGACTTTTCAGTCCTTGGCTTTAGGAAAAACAAATAAATCCTATAAGCAAAGTTGATCCATTGCACACTGGAAAATCTCTGAATAGCAAGGAATTACCTGTATCCTTTTACACATGGGCATGAGGTCCATGTGATACTTTCATCTGACAGATCGGTAATAACCGCTATCTGGGACAATTACGTCATTAGATATGACCAAATGAGTCAGTCTTGTGCTACTACCTATTTTAAAATAATTTTTGCTACACGGCTACTGAGGCCTCTTCTAAAGCTTTTTGATCTGCTATCCAGTGAATGCCACCAGTGACTCCTGGAAGAAGGTCTTAGGACCATCAAAGTGATATGTGTCAGCCACTGGCTCTGCCTAGCCAGCAGAGCAGCAAAAGCCTCAACACACCAGTCAGATTCAGAGCAGCACACACACATGCAGGAGAAGTACCTTCTTTTCCCCGCTTTGAAACCTTCCCAGATCACCTTTCCTCACGCCTCTTTTCTCAGCTTTACCTCCCTGCACAATAGCCATTAGCTCCTGACACAACTGGTTGTCCTCAGAGGAACCCACCGGTCTCTTTTCTGGGTTCACACGCATGTCTAGTTGGGACGGTTTGAGGCAGCTCTCAACAGAGATCTTGGGAGCAGCACGAGCACCCTGCTCGGAGTTGCTGTCGCCCTCTCTAGTCTTTTGAAGCCAGGTTTGGCTGCTAGTGGTGTCACGCTGCTCTGCGAGGACGCTTTCGGGGCTCTCCACTGCCCAGTGAGGGGAGTTAGAGTAGCTCGTGCTGGGAGAAGGGGAGCCAACAAACTTTTCTTCACTTGACGGAGTAGCCTGATAGAAACTGCGAGCAGTGGACTGAGGTCTGGATGAGTAAGAGGGCAATGGGGATTTAATGGACCTGGGAGTCGAGGAGCCAGAGAGATGAGAATGGTGTAGGCTGACCATGGGGGAAGGGCTGGCTGCAGCAGAAGGCGAGAGATAGTCAGTGTGAGAGAGGGAGGCTTCAGGCGGAGAAGGCAATGGAGGAGTTATGGCAGGAGTGGTGCTAGGAGACACTCCCACTGTCAGAGCAATCCACTCGGATGTGACCGCCTGCACCTCTGGAGATAAGGTGCGGCGAGCGAAAGGCAAAGGCGGAGGAGTTGGTGTATGGAGCAGCTCAGAGCTGGGAGACTTGAAGGAGACAAAAGCAGGAGAGAAAAAAGAAAGAAATGAACAAAAAATAATAAAGGAAAATACAAAATGACTGAGCAAAAGTAAAAGGAGAGAGAGCAAGTGTAGAGAGGAGCAGATCTGTGGCTAAACATGGTGCATAAGTTTTCCATGGACAGGTGCACCACGTTGTGCACGCTGTCCACAGTGACTCCAACCATGGAGTCCAGTCTGGACATGTGCTGCTAATACCATTCTCCTGTCTTTGCTAAGATCCCAGACACAAAATGTCTTGCAGAAGACCTTAAGACTTCATACCATATGTCTTAAGTCCCTCAGTGAGCAGTTGAAGCCACCATTCATGATGGCAGCATGCAGTACTTGATTGGCCTGGCAGTAATAGCTGGGGCCCCAGCAACTCACACTGTGGACCCAGTCAGAATTCACTGCTACAATGGATTTTGACTATATCCAACTCTAGCATGAGCAATGCTCGCTCTTCAAGAAACTTGCATTGCTGAAGGTGTGGAGGAGAAAGGGTTCAAAAAAGCCAGCTGCCACTATTTAGTCTTTAGGTGATTAAAGTATGTCCTGTGTTTATAAGGGCAGAACACACAACTGAGTTCTGCCCTTAGCTATTCCACCAGCTATGTCTGTGAGATCAGCTACATTAGTACTGACTGGAGCATTTCTCAGTCCTCTGCCAAGTCAGGCAAAAATAGAAGGGAGAGAATTCATTTAGTAGGGGAGGAATCAAAAGAATAGCAAAGGAAAACAAAAAAAGGTGGATACAATTCTGTCCAAAGGGAGAAGCTTGCAGAAAGCTGGTGGCAGACAGGCCACAGCTATGCAGAGACTGCCAAGCTCAAACAGAAAAGCTCAGCTGAGGTCCTGAGGTCCACTTTGACAGGGAACCCCAAGGAAGCAACAAGTCTTTCCTCTTTACACGGGGTCTAAGAACAAAAACACTTATTGTATGGAAGATCCAGACAGATGCCAGGCATGAGCCATGGCAGCCTTTCCCATTCGTCCTGTACCGTGATCCCAATTCTCCACTTTTGTTCCTTGCAGTCTTGACCTCAGCATGACCTTGCTTTGGTCCTGTGGGTGAGAGGGGGATGTACCAGAACCTCATGGCTGTGACCCAGACACATATGATGACCTTCAGGCATGAATATTTACAGGATGACAGCAAAACAAAGGCATTTAGAGACTCACTGCCTCCTTGATACATTTTCCATGGCAAACATTCTGGGATCCCCATACAATTACCTGCTGCCATTTTGATTTCTAGTTTGAACTTCAGTATGGTTCACAGTGAATCTAACATCCACGGAAGATCCCAGACTGGACTGCTCTCAAAATCCAAGTTCATTTAGCACTAATGTCAAATAATACAGGCCACTCTCCTGACTGTCTGCCAAAAGCTTGGTTGCGAGATGGGACATTTAGGAGTAAGTGTACAGCTTGATTCAAGATGACTGGGATCAACATAACTCCTACAGACTATAACAGTCTGTGACACCCTTTTAATAGTCATAATAAAAAAATCACTCATCACAGTGATTACAGTGGTCTGTAAAGTGTAAACATGCACTCAGGAGGAGCTGGATCACCAACTGATTTCATCTCTGCCAGTGAAATTTATTCAGTGAACTGTAGCCCTTTCAAAATGATCTGAATTCAAGCTACTGATCAGAGATGAAAAGCTGAGTCTTCAAATCCCCAAACAACCCATTCATTGACCTTTGTGGCAAATGAAACATCACCTTTTCCCGCAGCTGCAGAATGCTGCAGAGAGCACATGGCTTTTACTGCACAAAACAGTAGTCTTAGCTACAGCTTTTTTTCATCTGTTGCTTCTTGCACAGCAATGGCAACACCCCTCTGTTCTGCAAGGTGCTGCAACTGCCTGCATCTAGTCCAAATACCTGTGGTGAAGCTGTCATGCTGCGGTTAGGGGAGAGGGACATTGGTGGGTCAGGATAGTCAATGGCATTCTTGACCACTGGTCGTTTGAGCACCTCCACGTAAGTGACAGGGAAGATGCCTTGGCGATTGGTGCCAGAGATTTTTCCTTCGTACCAATTCTCATCCACTCGTCGAATCAACGTGATCCTTTCACCCTATGGGAAGAAACAGTAACATAGTTCGGACTTCAACATATTTCAACATTCCAAAACAGATTAGATTTTTAATCTTGCTGCAGCTAACTTAAAACAATTGGTGGCTCTCGGCCTCCCCTATTCCCAGTTATGTGGTCCTAACCTCTGGGAATATTTTTCAGTTCAGAGGAGGAGGAAATGCAGATCTTCTGGTGCTGGCCTGGGCTGTCTGCAGACTCAGTTATGCTCACATTTTCAAGATCCTACTTGCTGAAGCCAGTTTTAAAAAGAAGTGGAAACCAGCTGTTTGAGGCTGACCACAAGGCTCTCTGGGGTATGAGGTGTACAAGGAGTATGCACAGGTATGTGGTTTAAATTAGGTGTCTCTATGCTCTCTCCTGTTTTGCTAACAATTGAAGCGACTTCCAAATCCTTAATATAAGCTACAAGCACCACCTTCGTGTATAATTAAAAGAGAACACAGATCTAATCTGAGAATCAAACCAGAAAGCTGGCTGAGATGAAGAAATGCTACTATTTAATTTAAATATGGCTGACTTTGCTCTGAACAACCATTGCACAACCCATTCCTATCCTTTCACTCCGCACTAAGGTCTAGCCAGTCACTTCAATACCACAGAACCTCGCTTGCCCATGCTCAGTGATTTGGCATGTAGTCCAAAGGAAGGTGAACCCAGCTTCCTCCTTTTCTGTATCACCATTCTCATGTGACTGTGTGCATCTCTGCTGAGGAGTCTCAGACTGGAGACATCACCAAATACCTAATTTGCCTTGCAGAGCCAGGCTTCCAGCACTTGTGCTCAAAGTATCTTCTCAGTTAGCTCTAAGGACACAACTGGCACTTCTTGATTCAGCCTCTCTGCAACACTCTCACTGCAATGCACTGCATAATGACTATGGAGTAAAAACACGGGTGATGAGAAAGAATCATTCCTGAATACAGAGTTCATCTTATTGGAACTTTCATTCAGAAATTGCAAGTTACTAGACTTAAAAAAAAAAACTTCAGCATTTGTCTGAATTCTGTTCATTAGCACAATAAAAGTCCTACCTTTCTGAAGGACATTTCCACTTGGGTATCCCCATTGAAGTTGAACTTAGCAATAGCATCTCCATATTCCAGTACTTGCAATGGTGATGGCTTTTTGGGCTGAGCTTTCTCAGCTGGTGGGAGGAGCTAAAATGAACAAATAGAATCAAATCAGTCCCATACAAAAAACCCATAAACTGGTCACTGGCAGAAAGGGAGCAGGCAAAAAGAACACCTGCAAGGAAAGTGGCTACCTCTATGTATGATCGTGGGAAGATGCCAACTCTGCCATGGTGTTCACCTTCATACCAGTTCTGGTCAATCTGCTTGTAAATGTAAACAATATCTCCTTTTTGCAGAGGAAGTTCCCTGTTAACAACACAAGCACTCCATCAGAACTTCACTGGAGAACAGACGTTCTTTTTCTGTCCAGCAATATCTAGGTATCAAGGTCTGCACCATCCCTGTTGATACAAATCATTCTCCACTCAAAGTGAAAGCTACATTTGAGAAATACCCTCTTCATATCAGGATGTGCAAGGACTCTTGCTCTTCAGGCACACTGTTAAAAAGCTGACCTATGAAGGCCCTACTAACCACACACCCTCCAGCAGCAATGGGGTCAAGCTCAAGCAAAAGAAGCCACTAGCTGCTTTCCACGTTGGATATGCTGAGCAATTCTCAATTCCTGTTTTGAAATGGGTCATGTACAGCTGCCTTCCAAAGACAGACATGATTTTAATGGAAGCTAGTTTGCTGACTAGATGAACTCCCACACACACCAATGCTGACCCTGCAATGATTACAGTTTCGGTCAGCCTGTGGTTGTGCAAACTCCGACTTCACCAGGGCTAACTGGGATCTCAATCTACAGTCTTCAGTGTTAAAATTATGAATGTTTGCAGTTTGGGAACTCCCACTGTGGGCATCTTGTATTAGGCTCATAAACCTACTACTTGAGTCCTCGCAGGAAAACAAACAATTCAGCCTTTCCTAACACAATTTTCAGAAGCTCTCCTTTATTTTTGTCTGGCACCCTGGTATGTTCTGCTCAAAGGACACAGCAGTTAAATCTTACATCTGCCTCAGTTTTATTACAGGTGCTGTGGAGATGCTGTGTAAATCATTACAAATCATCACCTATAGAACATGTAAGAAAACATTCCAGGACATGAGCACCTGAGAAGAAAAACAGCAGGTCCTTCATTGAATTCTCTGCTTCTTTCTTCCCTCCCTAGCACCATTAAAATTAAAGTTTCTCCAAGCTCATGCAGAGCCTTCCAGGCCTTCTCTTCACAGCAGTGTTTCCCAAAAAGAATGAGTAATGCTGTGTGACTCACCTGAGGGACCACAACAGCGGGTGGAGGTACAATGCCACCACAAACATCCACTGGCGTAGCCACAGACACCAGGAGAGCAATGACCACTCTGTACCCCTTATAGGTCCTGAATCAGGGAAATTCTGAGTCGTGGGCCCACCTACAAACTTAAAGCTAGGCATCTGTTTAAGTCCCTTGCTGACTTTGCACTATGCTTAGCACAGCGAAAATGATGCTGCTGTTCTGCATACCTATGTTCTTCTGACCATCTGTATGGCAGATTTACACTGAGCTACTAATGCAGTTCTTTCAGCTTCTAAAGGGGAGCACTACCAGGGATATCACTCAGGGGAATCCCTTCTGTCTCCAGCACAAGGAAAGTGACAGAGCTGGCACCAAGTAGATCTAACCCAGCTGTCCTGCTTACAAGGTGCAAAAAAGAAGCATCATCCAGAACACTCTCCTATGGCTCCATGCACCCTCAGAGCAGATAACACACTTGTTCCAGTAAAGAATGTGTGTTTGCCCTAAAAATCACCTGTGATACAGCTGCACTGAAAAAGACATTTTCCTAAAGGTCCTTTAGAGACCATGACCTGCAAGATTCATATTACTTTTCCCTGCCTTACAATGGGCATCTTTAATTTGAGCTGCTGGAAATATACTCCCAAAGCATGAATCCAATTGCATGACACTTCGTAAATGCTGCATCCTAGGGGAAAAAGAAAAAGAAGAACACTCAAGGCAGCAGTAACAAGCAGTACTCACTTTAGTGTCTGTGCTTTAAAGTCAAACTTGGCTCTAGCAGGTCTCATCTAGAGATCAAAAAAATCAACAGATTAAAATAACAAATAGGTTTTCAACACGTCTTCTATAGCTAACATTAGTCTGGGGAAGAAATTGAATGGAGGTATTCTGCTACAAGCTTGTGTGCAACTGGTACTACAATCCAAATATGCTGGATGAGTCTCTCCCAACAGAGCAAAAAGTGCCAACTTCTGGTAGAACAGTAATTAAGAGTTCTACAGGAAATGTTTTTAACAGCAGTAAGCTTTTAAATGTGACAAATCCTGTTGAATGGAAGCTGCTCCAGTAACTACAGTTACTGGGGCTCCAGGACCAAATTCTCCTTGACATGTGAATGGAAAAGTAAAATTTTACTAGCTGGGAAAAAAAAAATTGATAGCATTTTATTTAATTTATCTCTTACTGATCATTACCTGGCCCTGATGAATCCTGAAGTGTGAACCATGTACTCTGTATAATTGTTAGGAAAGAGACAAAGATGAGGAGGAAATAAGAATAAACGAAGCACATGTCAAAAAAAAAAAAAGTCTTCAGTGGCTATAAAGCTGAAGAGGATGTTGACATCAGGCCTAGGCTTTAAAACTTGACTTAGTTGGCTGATTTTCTAATGACCACAAAATATTCAGGCAGTTTCAAAGTAATTTCAGTAATAGAGCATAAAATAGGAAGTAGTCACATTCATGTGGCACCAAAGCATTTTAAACTACCTAAAGGGCAAACAAGTGTACTCCATCCACATGGTGAGACCACAGTGCAGCACATCTGGGAAAACAAAGCTGCTGTCAAGATCCCCAGCGGCAAGAATCCCTAAGGCAGGAAAAGGCATTTGTCCAGGACACCTGGACTAGCATCCAGCCCTCAGGAAAAGTGCCTCAGGCTCATAAGAAAACCATCTACCTCCTCCTTTGTCTCTTTCAGGTTGTAGGCAGTGAAACATGCGGAAACTTTTTTCCAATTATTTCTAAAGGACATAAAGAATCTTTCAAGAGAAGAAACAATCTATTCTAAAAAAAAATATGAGACAGTCACATGGCCAGGATCAACAAGACATGAAGTTTCTAAGCGTAAGGCACAGACGAGAAGACAATGTAGCAATATGATGCAAAAGATGTAGAATGCCTCCGATTCACTAAAAGTAGCTGATATTTAAAGGCATGCATCACAGGTGTGCACCAGCAATTCTCAGCAGCCATGCTTTAACATATGCAGCTTGGTATAGAGATATCAATTAATTTACCAGGCACAAGAGTCAAAGCAGATCTAAATGAAGCCAGAATGGGAAAGGGGAAGGTGGAAAAAAAAACAAACGACATTCTCTGAAGAGGTAATGTCGGCCTAAAGCACAACACTGTGAGAGGCAAATATTGCTTTGGGTCAAGCAGCAGACTGAGGTAACTAAAACAGACCTCTGACCCAGATTTCCTCTTTGCTGTATCGTCTACATTTAGGAGGTCCCCAAATCGCTCATTAGTGATAAACTGATGGTGCGTTGGAATAACCCCTGTGTGCCTTCTAGCTGCAATATCAGCTTCTTCTTGCTCACGTTTAAGCCGTCTCTGGTCCTCTAAAAGTTTCTGCCATAAAATTGCATAAAATGGGCAGTAAATCATCTAGTTAAAGGCATTCAAAATCTGCCATAAATGTGACAAATAAAATTTCTGAGGTCTCAGCAAATAGCTGGGATTTTACATTCAACACAAAATACTGATTCGACTAACTATACAATACCATTCCGTTTTGAAAGCACAGAAGGTACATCACCATTATGGCATAACCGAAATCCAGCTCATACAGAAGAGCTGATCCAAAGCTGATGGAAGTCAATGGGGAGTTTTTCTCAGTTTTAGCAAAGTCCTGAAAGCTGCTAAGAAGACTGCTGATAACGCAGAGGGCTGATACAAACCCCCTTCAATCAACAAGGAGCTTCTCTCATTGACTTCCAGGATACTTGAATCAGCTCCACAGGTAAGTTCTCAGGGACTAAGCTCCCCTGAGCTTTGCAAGGAGCTTGGAAGAGTGTCTTAACCAGGTGTCAGGTTCTCCCACACCTCCCTTGGGTTCACATATCATCTTTTGTAAAATAAAGTGAAAAAACCCCAAAGAATTATTTTGGACTTCTGGTCTCTGGCACATTAACAGATAGGTGCATTCTTGAGTACCTGGGCAGAAGGATTCTTCTACCTTTTGGGGCTGACCTGTACACTGAAGAGTTCAGCTCTGTGTTAACTCGTTTGAAGCCAGCAGGTCTTAGTGAATTCAGAGTTTTGCTCTTACATGAATTTTCGTGCTGGATTTTGGAAGTGGGGAGATTACTAATTGTTTCACAGAAGAAGACAGGAAAAATGTATTTTTCACACAGGAATTTAGAGCAGGCTTTACCATATTTCAAAGCATACATAAACTCAGAAAGTCAACACTGAAAATAGAACTCCCAGACCCTGCAGGCAGTGAAAATTAATTCCAGCTTCTTGGAAAACTATCACTTTATAACTTCTTTAACTCAGCTTGAATACAGTCAGCGCTGAAAGGTCTACATGGCTTTCCTATTACTTCAGCTTGTCCCAGTGTTGCCCAGACATTTCGAAAAGGACTGCTACATTCTGTTGTCAACAACTTGAGATACAATAAAGAATTCTAGTTTGCACTGGGGGAAACTTCACACTTTCTGATAGTTTAAATAACTTACATATTCTGTTCAAAACCTGCTGATCTCCACAAGAAAAATACTGTTCTCACCCGTTGGACTAATACTCAAGTGGCTTGCTTGGAGAACAGTAAAACCTGAACTCACAGAATAACCACCTCAGCTTTATCTGCGAGTACTGGGGTGCTGTACCACATCTAGCATACATCTCCAACCTTTTTACATTTTTCAAAGAGCCAGTATAATATTTTGTGCAATTGATAAGAAGCATCAGTTTCATTTTAAACAGAAGCTAAACCGAACTACACATTATACATTAAATCAGTGGCAGAGGTATTACTAAAATTAGAATGTACTAGTTCCAGCTTGTTGCTCTAACTTCCAATATACATAGCCATGGACATATAAGGCTGTCCTTATATAAGGCTGAACGCTGTATTTCTTGTATGTAGAGCTGCTACAACTGTTATTAGGCCATAAGGAGGGCATTACCTCTTTATCGTCATGCCGCCTGCGGATAATTTCTTCTGGAGTTTCCATGTAATCAACTGGTGCAAAATGCCTTGGTGATTCTGAATCTACTTCGAAACAACATAAGGAAGTTAAAATATAGATGGATTTATCTAGCATAACCAGAAAGGAAAAAAATAGGTATTTTTAAACAATTTGTTTCCATTATGACAGTAAGGATTCTCAATTGCCATTGACCAAATTGCCAATCAGATGTTGATAAATTATCCATTTTCATTTTTTTTCCCTTTTGGGCTGTACTTGTGAACAAAGATCCAAAAACAGGGAGAAAAAATAACAGTACAGGAAAGCATAAAGACAGAAGGACTTTGTGAAGATTTGCTGCCATCAAAGTATGATTTGGCATTTTTCTGCAGAGAAAAATTTAATACACACACACACGCCCGCACATGCACACAACTAGACCTTGAGAAACTGCTCCTTAAAGCAATTCATCTGGGTTTTTGTGTGCAAATGATATAGAACGAAAATATCTCATGTTGAGATTCTTGTATCCCTAAAGCTGCTTGAGAGACAAACTGAACCCCATGTGATTAGAAAGGCAGCAGAAATTGTTTCTCAGAAGTGCAGCTGTTAACAAGTCCTGAACAAAAATGCTCAGCAAGACACGCAAAGGACATTAGACACAGCAGGGGAAAAAACAGAGAGAGTCAGGGGATGCAAAAGTAGGGAGTAAAAATGCAAAGGTTGTGGAAGAAAAGGGGAGGAGAAAGGAAGCAAGAAGACAGATAAAGGGACACTGGTAAAGAACACAAAAAGCCACCTCCTAGGTACGTCCCAAGTTCACTTTGCGGGTTGTTGTTTGTGTCCAGGCTGTGACAGAGGGCATATGGAACAGGGTTCCCATTGTTTAAGGAGTCAGGAGTGTCAGCCCGGCCCATGAAGCTATCTTGGCTAGATCCCATCATGGGGAAGTAGCTAAGCCTCTCCACAATGTCATAAGAAGACAGGCGCCTGGGGGCTAGAGGCCTGCTTCTGGAGCACAGTTGGTGCTGGGAGTGGTGACTCTTGCCTCCTATGCCCCCCTGCAACTGTAGGGGGTTGTCGGGGTTCTCAGGGCTGGGCACTGTTGGGCTTCCCAGGCAGTCTGGGGGTGGAGTCCTGCAGGATTTGTTTTGAAAGGGCTTTTTCAATCGAAAGGGGAGCGGGCTCATGAGGTAAACGTTTCTGGGGAGCATATGTCTGTCCCCATACACATCCCTTTTGAAATCAGGGTTCCTGGAGGCCTGCTGCTGCTCATGCCTTCGGATCGTAGTGAACCTGGTGTAGGAAGCTGGGCATGTGCCTTTGCATCTGTTGATTTTATGCTTTTGAGGCCCATTGAGGTTGCTGCTGCTGCCACCGCTGTCATTGGATGTATTTGAGAGGAGGTCTATCTCATCTGTGCAAGCTGAAAGTGTGTCCATAGGGATGGCATCACTGACATCCGAAGCCGTGTCCTCCACGTTGCTGCAGGAGTGGGAGGATTTATCTGCCAAGCTGGCAACATCCTTCTTTTCTTGGTGTGCTTTTGGCAAATCCAGAAGAAACTCTGCAGAGTAGGCAGAACTCAGACAAGTTTTAGACTGCAGAGAAGTGGTCAATTTGTTTTGTCCAGTGGAAAAGTCAAGTGAGGGCATTGATCGGGATCTCTGGATCAGCTGCTCAAAGGCACTGATACGGGAGGAAACAGTGTGTTTGGGGATCTGCTCTGAATCCTCTCGACCAAAGCTGTGCTCCATCCTGTCCTTTGGTTCATTCTCGAACTGAGATGCAATATCCCTCACGCTGCAGGAGGAGACTGTGCCCAAGTGGATCCTGGACCGGTTGATCTGGTGCATGTCTTTATACAGCATTGTAAACTCCATACCACTCTTCCTGGAGGCAGGGAAGAGGTAGCCTTTCCTAGAGTTGGTGCCATACTCCTGCAAGCTCATGGTACTGCCAGATTTGATGGCATACTCCTGCTTTGACTTCATCAACATGTTTTCTATGCTTTCCCCTATGTCTACCATCAAAGCTTTTTTATTATCGAACAAGGCAATGGAGCTACGAAGGTTTTCGCAGCTTTGAGCTTTCTCATGAGACAGCAAGATACCCTTCTTGTCCTGTACA
Source organism: Ceryle rudis (assembly GCA_033439905.1). Lineage (NCBI taxonomy): Eukaryota > Metazoa > Chordata > Aves > Coraciiformes > Cerylidae > Ceryle > Ceryle rudis. The sequence goes on from JAAGNO010002270.1 coordinate 25,873, forward strand.
AGAGCAGCTGGAGCTGCTAGTTTGGGTTTGAATTTAGAAGGGAGGATTTCAGTAATGCAGGCTTTTGCAGCTGATAAGGGCTTCTTATGTTTACATGCGTGACCTAACATACCGGCATGACTAGCGTTAAAGGTTCGGCTATTAACTGAAGAGGGTGCAGTCATATGAGCATTCCCACCTTTACGATCCACTGGTAAGCATGCAGAATAAAATAAATACAACCTGTTAGCTTAAGTGCTAGAAAGCTATTAAGAAAGGAGAAAGAACATGCTTGGATTTCATAAAATGCACTTTAAAGAAACAAAGTTCCAAAACAAAGAAAAGCAGGAAGAAATTGCACAACAAGCCGCGCTTAAAGGAGTAGATGAAGTGCTGCCAACATCTCTCAGATGAGAGGCTTGGACAAAAGCAGATTTAGAGCACTTTGAAGGTACCCTCCTAAAAAGTGCTAAGCATCATCAGCTTCCAGGGAAGCTGCGGCACCATGGAAAAGGGCAGCTGAATTTTGAGCAAGATCAGGGTGTCAGCAAGAATGCAGAGGCACTAGCATTGCAAATATGGCTTAATACCAAGCCTGTAATCACACCTACTACAGTCTCACCACAGTGCTTGCCAAACAGTTTATCCCTGGGAGGGAGAAGACAAACAGCAGCTGACTCTGTTAGTACAAGCAGGGCACATCAGTTGGCCCTGCCCAAGAGCTGCCTGCTTAGAGATTCCCCATACCATGAACAAACTGAATGTCCTTCAGACAATGTGGTTGGCCATGTTTCCTTTAAAAATCAAGGAGTCAGATCAGGACATTATTCTTTTTTAAAAGTTACATCCAGACTGGGTTCAGCCTAGACTGTAGTTTTTAAGTCTGTTTCCATTTTGAATTCAAACTCAAATGTCAAAATAATGATTTAGGTTCAATTGCAGTTTGGGGAACAATAACTGTTTGAACAGATTTTTTTGTTCAGATCCAGTTTGACTGCCTGCCCTACAGGCCTGACATAATGCTGAAAAACAGCTGGAAGATGGAGAGAGAGACAGACCTTTCTGGTGTGATGTACTATTTTTAGGGAGAGCAGTTCAGAAATGCAGTACATTCCTTCCCCAGTCCTCTCCTCATCTCAAGCCATTTTTAGGTTAAAGTTGGCTCAGAGATACATTCCCCAATACAACTCCCTGACAAAAGTCAGGCTCTTCCTTGTCCTAATCTTCTTGAGAGTCCACTGTGAAGGGAGGAAAAGGCAGGAGATGCAGCAATCTCTGCTGTCTCAGTCTCAGAGCCTGCAGGGCATTGCTGGTTCAGGTTTCCATGCATTCCCTGAACACCCCTCACTGGCGGGAGGCTGTGGAGCATGTGGCACCAGCTACACCAGGGTAGCCAGGCCAGCAGACAAGGAGCGGCCTGCTGGGATACTGCAGCAGTAAAAGCAGAAAAGGCAGGGAAGGGCTCTACTATGGCAAGGGAGTGGAAGCAGATGGATAGCAAGGCCACATGAAGGTGTGGGATGTGGCTTGAGGTGCTGGATGGAGGGAGCTGGTCCCTGTTGGGAAGAGGAATCTGGATCAGGTAAAGGGGTCATTAAAAATATTGGCCAGTATGGTCTGAGGAAAAAAAAGGAGGGAAAACTGGGGCTGGCAAAGAGGAAGGACAGAGGAAACCTCAATTGGCTTGAATAGGACTCTAAACCCTGCAGCAGTTTGTCCCATATCACGTGGCTTTTGACACACTGTGCAGCATGGAGAAGGTTAGTGCCCTGACAACCTACCTTTTGTGGAAGCAGAGCTAGAAGGTCGTTTGAGGCCGCTCAGCCCCTGGAATGGGATATCTCCACCTTCCAGCACACTCTTGTAAATTTGCCTTTCATTCTCCAAGCCAGCAGGGTCCCCCAGTGCTGCTTCTGTCTCCTTCTTCACTGCATGATAGTTGGGTGAATATGTGGAGCTAGGAAACATCAAAAAAGGGGAGAGACACAGTGGGTCACTTCTGTTAGCTGACAGCTTCAGGCAAAGTAAAAGAAAACCACACTTATGAGCGTAGGCTATGTACAAAAAGCTGGTGCAGAACGAAGAGGTTATGAATACACTGCAATCATGTTGTAGGTTTGGTGCTACCATAGCATTCTCCACCCGAGGGAACTCTCCCAGCTCAGTCCCTCAGAAAGCAGGCATCAGGAAAGTACTCCTTCTGTATTTTATAGATAAGACAACAGAATGAGAGAGCGGATTTTTTTTTTTTTTCAGATACAAAGAAACTAATTGTCTAACAGGAAGTAGCACAAATATCATCCAGCTCCCAGTCTTCTCTGCTTAAACACTGTCCCCTGCTTACAAAGCACAGCTGCTCAGGAGTTCATCTCAAACAATTCAGCCTCCCAGTTAACACTGCAGTTCAAGACTCCCAGAGCAATTTCTCAAGCCCATCAGTGAGGGACCATGCAGAGAAGTGTGTGTACAGGACTACAGACACTAATGTTTAAAATGCCAGAGAAATTCCCAGATGTGAACAGCTCTGCTCAGCTTTGCCTCAGGCTTCCACTAAAGAGAATGAAAAATCCTGGACTCTAGGTCTACCATGAAGATAGATAAAATACTGTTGAACATAATTTTAATTTCTTAGGCTTTTAAAAACTGGACATTTATTACAAATCTCTTTCCTCAGTCATGAATCTAAGCACAAGTATGCCCCCACATCTGATGGCTGTTCACTGTTTCCTCTCTAAAAAAAATAACCAACAATGCCATGGCCTTTCCAGGTACAAAAGACTTACTGAGCAATCAGGCAGATAATGTTTTCCTAAAAGTTAAGCTCATCTGATACGAGTTCTTGTGCTCAACCAGGCTCTTCAGAATAAGATGAAGTCTCACACAGAGCTATTCTACAGCCAAAGCATGACTATTGGAATCTTTGGAAAAAATAAATAATAATAAAAAAAAAGGGGCATTTGCCAATTCATGGAAACATTTTTGAAAGCTTGCTTACATCCTGATGTCCAGGAGTGATTGGAATTTATCTGAGTGTGGAAATGCTTGTGGTGGATAAGTTTGTACACGCATCTGTTTATTTTGGAGACACACTGTACTTATGGGGTGAAGAGAAAGTTTTCAAACATATCAGAGAACTGGCTATGGAGGTGGAATTACACAATGTCTGGAGCACAAAGAAGATTCTGGTTTCCGGACAAAGAAAACCAGATCATATGCAGTCCTAAAAATGACTTCCTGGAGTAAAACCTAGTGAAAAGCACCATGAAAGAAAAAGGGAATACTGCCACTTTTTCAACCTACCCAATGCCCAAAGAGACCCATAGTTACAGAGCTGTTGTGACTTAGGTGAGCTATTCAAGTGTCTCTGTCAGGTTCCTAAGGAAGTCTTGCCAGTTGCTGCAGCGAATAATCCTGAGGTTCCTCATCTGGGAGGTAAAAGCATTTTAACCTATTTGTTAAAAACCAAAGGGTTAAAATGATCCTCCTTTGGGAATACACCTGAGAGAGAGAGAGGGGGTATTTGGTAGAGTCCCTTTACTGTCTGCTTCCTTATTAGGGCCATCAAGCAGTACTGGTTTAGAGCCAATGCAGTCTCAGGGTAACAGGGAAGAGCAACACTTTTCTCCCTGCTCTTGAAAGGCAGGGCAGTGAATTATGTATGACTCCTGCGGGCATCACTGTTGTGTCCCATTCCCAGCCTATCCAGGTTGCTTACCCTTTGGGTAGCATCAGAAAGGGCACAGACAGCGCTGCAATGGGTGGAAACCTTACCAGTCTTTCCTTACCAGAACAAAACCAAACAGCCATAGGAGCAACCAACAAAATGCAGCAGTGTGTTTCCCAGCAGAAGGAACGCAGACAGAAGGGAACTGAGTTGAATGAAGTACGGGAGACTAAGGCAGCCCCAGAGGAGCAGTGAACGCATTGATACTAATGGGCATCTGGACAAGACATGCCCTTTTCTAACAAACCATCGTGCAGAGGGGATCACTGTGCCTATGGACTACATTAAGCACGCTGTTCAATTACAGGAAACAGCAGGTTCGCAGTGGGAGCTGGATCCACAGCTCGAGTAACTCAGTTCAGCTTGAGTAACTCAGCACAGTTCAGCATCTTACTCAGATTTGTTGGCTTGTTGTTTGTTTGGGGTTTTTTTCTCATTTGTCTTCCTCTTCTAAAACAAACCAGCTCTGTGTACAACTCATTTAGACAGAATATACTGTTTATTATGTGTTCCTCCAGAAAAGCACTGCCACATTAGATCTTTGAGAATTATTGTTACTGCTACCACTGCTCCCTTCCTGGAAGCTGGAAAATTATTGCCTTCCATCAACAAGATCTATTTGAGCTGGTGTGCATAACTGGGAATATCTAACAGGAGCCAATCATACATGTATAACAGAAACAAAATTTGTTTATTCCACACAATAAAGTTACTTGTACAAAGTTAAAGTTGATTTGCAAACTTCATCAAGATGGAGCTAAAGGTCTCTTTGTTGGTTTTTTTTTTTAATGTCACTGTCTAGCACAATCAGTAATTCTTATCTAGACAATGCAATCACTCATATAACCACTTCAAAATTTATTGAAGATCAAAGAGCAGATATTGTACCTGGACTCATCTAAAGCACGGGTATAATTCCTAAGGTGCATGCATTTGTCTATATAAATCACCAAAATTAAAGCAAACTCATTTCCAATGCCCCAAATCATGTCCTATATGACCTCAGATAGTAAAAGAGACGTCAAAAAGCAATTGGAAAACTTACTAGGAAGAATGATCTGTGGAAGTTTCCAGAGGAGTAACACCTGCTGTATTCTGCAAAAGTCCAAAACAAAGGAGTCATTGATACACACACGTGAGGAGAAAGAAAAAGATTTGCTTATGTAATTTTATATTTATTGCTTGAATATTAGCCTTTAGAAGACATTGAGGTTTAAGTCTAAACGCAATTTAAGCTGTCAATGTCTTTGCATGAAAGCAACAATTTTCCTGAGTTCCTTCTGGGCAGTGACAGGTTTTTAGCACAGCCGATGCCTTTTCACAGCGCCTATTCTTTTGTCTGCAAATGAGTCATTGTGAATAAAGCCAAAAGCAAGAAGAGATAACCAGCTGGGCCATGACCAGCAGACACATGCTCATAATTATTTCCCCAAGCTTATCCCCCAACCCGTCACTGCCCGCCTTTGCTTTAAAGGTATATATTACCTTACTGCAGCACAATACATTCCTCAGCGTTCAAAAAATATCAAAGCACTAACAAGAAAGCAATGTTTCAGTTCAGTTTCCTTACTTAAGCAATGCCAGCTGCACAGGTTCAATAGCAAAAGCCAGTTCTTATCCGCTTGCTTTAAATCCATCTAACACTTCCTAGGCACATTATTTTAAAAACTGAAGGCAATTTTAGAAGCAATGCTCTAATTTGGTGTCCTTTCATCTATCTGAGGATCTCTACGTAGAAGGAAAAAGCAAAACTTGGATTTGAAAAGCAGCTTTTTTAAGTCCTGGTGAAATGCCGCATCTTAAAAAAAAAAATCAACAACAGAAGAAAAAAGAAAAAAAAAGGAAAAAACCTGGCATGTTATCAAATTAATCTATCATTTCATGGTTCAGGTCCTGCAGCCCCTCAAAACCGCAGCAGCAGCTGACCTGCCCTAGAAGGCCATGGCAGGGTGCAGGAAAATTGTACAAAATCTCCTGGGAATATCCAAATCTTGGGTAGGCGTGAGCTCTTAGCAGAGAGCAGGGCTTCTATGAAGGGAGGGTAGATGGCAACACGCTTGCAAGGCACGAGATGATGACGTGACGCCAACCAAGTATTTTAAGCTGATTGCTGCTGCCTATTCATGCGAAAAATAGAGAGGGGCTCTTTGCAGACACTGAACTCAAAACCCTAAAGGGGGACAGGGTGGGGGGCAACTGAAAGGGAACAGGGGAGAGAGGAAATCACTGTATCTGAAATGGATTTCAAGCCGGATTCTCAGCGTCGTGTTCTATTATTTCTGACAGCGACACAGCAAGCCATGCAGTCAGAACGGTCAGAACCATTATTTATCCCAACCTCATTTAATAATTATCCAGCAGTGAATAGATTAGAGCAGAGAGTTTGGAAACAGGGATTGGCAGCATGAAAAGAATAGGAAATACCTTCTGTGGCTTTTTATGTGGCGCTTTATAAAGCTTCTCCATTTTTTCTAAATCTGCCTCTAACTCAGTCTGGTAGAGGTAGAGGTCTTTTTCTAGATCAGTCTGGTTAAAGAAGGAGAAGAACAACGGGAAAATAATGCTTAGGGTTAGGGGAAAACAAAGGAATGTTAATTAAAAAAAAAGCGAGCCTTTTTAATTGAAAAAAGATAAAGATGGTATGGACAATACACAGAAATTCACTAGTAATTAATCATATTTCAATCATTACAGAGGAAATAGTTTTAGGCATTTAACATTCAAAATTAAGAGATGCACAGGCCTGCTAGAATCTAATTCTATAAACCATAAAGCTATAAAACCCACCTGTAAAAAAAAAAAAAACCACAACCAAAAAATCTGTAACAATATGCAATATGCTGTTAGTATAATTATCATTGCAAGTCAAGATAGCAAAACCACCACTCTAAATTACAGCTGATTATGCTTTAGGAATTGCTTAATAAATTGATTTACTAGCTACTTGTTAGGCTAATGAGCTAAAGCTCAATTAAAAAAAATCACTCACAAGCACACAAAACACAAGCAATGCTACCAAAAAAAGAAAATCACATACATACGCACTAGATGCTGTAGTACAACGTACATGAGACACAATTACCTTTCTATCCTCTCTAGTAAGGATAGAGCAATCTCCAGGAGTATAATCCCAAATCTTTTTTGGAGGCTGATGGAAAGCAGAGGAAGGAAATGAGGAAATGAAGATAAGGAAAGACATCACAGACAATATGGAAACTGGATTAGAACAGAGGGGGAATACAATGGGGGATTTGCATCAACACTGAAAAGAAATTTAAAAAAAACCCAAACCAAACCAAAACATAACAGAGAAAGACAGATAGAAGGAGGGATAAATCCACTATAGCACAAATATCAAGAGAGATCATGGGAGGCAAAAGGGAGCATACATGCACAGTCTGGGAGGGGCTGTTTTCAGTAGTGTTTGAGAAATTATTTTTTCTTTGCAAGGTGCTCTAAGGGATTTTGGACTCTAGAATGAGCCCACAGCTGGTGGCTAAAGCATTCTTAACACAAAACTGTAACAAAATGGGAAAAAACAACAACCAACCACACTGCTATAAAAACACATTTATTTTGCTCATTCTTCTTTTCAAAAGAAAAGGGTAAAACAACGGCCTTTGATAAAGAAAAGGGAGAATCTTTCCCGTCCTCACCAGACTATGAATACATACCATGTGAACAAATGGCTGAATTTCCAGGGGTGGCATTGTGGGGCAATGAGAATGCAGAGTTGTTATTTCTTATTTCACTGGGTTCGGAGTTTGTGGGGGGGGGTTCGGTGGAGAGAATGGGACACATGGAAGTTTAGGAACTAATTATTTAAAACTCATCCTATAGGTGAAGGTGCTGATTTCAAAATAAGATTTTCTTGTTTGGATGCACATGTAAATATCAGGGAGGATTATTCAAGGTGACAGACCTTTGTTTTGACACTCCTATCCAAATAATGGCTGATATCCTGATATCACCAGATACGCACCTCTCACTGATATACTCAAAAAGACTTTGTTCTTACTTGGTGAAATCAGAATAAATTTGCTGTTTCCAAACAGAAATATCCTCTGTTGGATGGAAAGCTTAGCATCATCCTAAGTGTCCATACCAACTTCTGTTATGGTTATTAAACTGCCTCTGAGACACTGACAAGGAATCTCTAAGTGTCAGTCTAGCAAAGATGAGACTGAACTACAAGACTTGGGTCTTGGTCCAAATTCCTTTCTAGACTGCCTGGGTACATAGTTTAAATCTGCCCCACCTGACATTTGGACAGTCACTGTGTGGATGCAAACACTAAATACCTATTTCTTGTCCACCAGATAAGCATCTGTAGGGGGGTAGATGGTGTTGCAAAGATTTAGCTTTGAGATTTGGAGAGAGGAACTGGAAGGAAGGAGATAAGAAGGCAGGACATGCACCTCTTTTTCCAACCCCTTGCTTCTCCATTTCCAGCAAACAGCTTAATCAGGGCTGTCTCAGGAAGGGCTGGGAGACAGTGCCCATAATGTGTGATCCCAGAATCACAGTGGAAGACAAACGAGCTCTAGACAGACCAAACTTCAAGTTTTGCAGGTGGGCTCCGTAGAGCTGCAGAGGGGAGGAGAGGGGAGGGGAGGAAGGAGCAAGCATGTGGGATTCAGTCTCAGTAGCACGCTGAGAAAGCATCCATGCTGCAGAGACTGATCTACCTTCCTGCAAGGCATCTGCCTGTCCACAGAGCTGCCCAGAAAGGCATCTGGGATGCTGGTCCAGCAAAGTGCTGCTTCAGCTGCCCTAGAGAGCACATGTGCTTTCTTCAATGGGAAAGCCCCATCCTGGTCATTCTGATGTCTTTGGAGAGAAACGCCCCCAGTCTCACAAGAATCCTGTGCTCCCTTTTACCAAGGGTATTCCCTGCCCACCTCACATAGCTGCAAATTAAGTCAGAAATCCAGAGGAAATCATGCCCATAGAAGTACATACACAGCACTGGAAAAAAACCAAGCTGGGACAAGTAGAGAATCTTTGAAAATCCCAGGCACTAGCTAACATCACTTGAAACACTCTGGTTAGGCACAAGGCTGAGCAACCAGCTTGTCACAAAAATCTGTTTAATCTCATGACCAAAGTGAGCAAAGCTACAAAAAATCATGCTCTTTTCACTGTGGCAATCAAGCTCAGAGGGAGCTTTGCCAGTATAAAAGTCTGAGGTGGCATCCTGAATTCAAGTGCCTGCTGCCAAAGCACTATGTACAGAATACCACATTCAGGGGCTGGCAAAGTTGATCAGGGAGCATGGTTGCATGGCTTTGGAGCTAGAGCAAGTTGACATGGGATATCATTTCAAGGCAAGCTGTAAGAAAGCAGCCCTTAACAACAGTGCCCTGAGCAAGGTGGGGAGCTCATCACCAGCACAGATGCCCTGCTGAACAAGAAATGGGTTGCTGGTGTAGCCTGAGATGACCTCTTCTGAAGAAAGGCCAAGGCTGCATATAACTAAAAGTACAAACGCATGTTTCTAAGGTCAGACATACCCTCACTTCTAGAAAGGCCCAAGGGCATAAATGTTGTCCTTTCTCTGACACATTCCATCAACTTACACTAACTTGAAGGATCACAGAGATGACAAATTTTCATTCCTTGCAAAAACATATGGATATTAGTTACATGGCAGCAAAGAGAAGAAGGTTTCTTCTCACTTTGTGGAAATCCTAAACCATGACAACTGGTGAAGGGTTAAATCGTTCTACTGACTTCACTTAAAAACCTCAGTGAAGTGGGATTTACTTGACTTCTACTGCCTAAAAGTTAGGGGGTCCCATCTCAAACACTGTTGAAGCTCCTTCTTTAGCTAAGGACGGAAGGTCCATAGCTATAAACCATAGTTTTCTATGACCAAATGACCCAGCCACTGTATATGTTTGGTTTTCAGCAAAATTACACTATGGTGTGATCAGACTGGGCACCCCATCTCAGGCTGCTACATTCTGTACAGAGGAATTTTGTCATCTCTGTGAGAACAAAGACCAGATTTAAAGAAACCCCCCTCTCTGATGTCTGTGTCCAGTTGCCTTTGAAGCCAGTACTGAACCTTAAAACTGAGTTCTGTTTTGTTGTACATACAGTCAAATCTCAGCAGCACTCAAAAAATGGTGTGTGTGGGCATTTGAAAACTGACCTCAAGGAGAAAGGAGAAACAACCACTACACTTCAATAGCTGTAAGAGGCTGATACTGATCCTCTGCTGCAGTAGGAGTAGCTTATCAAACAGTATTAATGGGGTTTTAAAAAATTATTTATTTAGCTAATAGTGTTTAATCAGTAAGAACCAGGCCACAAAATGCTTTAAAAGTCACATTTTTTTTTCCAGCAGCCATGACCACTGATGTGTTCCCTCCATGAAAATGTCCTTTGTCCTATTGAATAATTAAGCTTTGTTTCATCTTTTTCCAGAGAGGGAAGTCAAGGGTTTTTTTGTTTGTTTCCCACACATACATAGCAACACAGTTCCAGTTGAAAAGAAAGCCCACTATTCTCAGACTCCTTTGGTTGCAGGGAATGGTAAGGGATATTCAGCACAGATTGATGCACCCCATTTAGGCAATGGGTACCTACACGCATAAGGAAATGAGCAGGAAACGGGGTCATGATCTGTTTATGGATAGCTGGAAATTACTGACCTACAGTTTACAAGCCAAGGCCAGGAATAAATGAGTAATTCTGCTTGACCTATCAGCCATCCTAGATATCTTGTTAGGCAGAGGGTGAATAAAGACTTTTGGTAATGAGAACAAGGCATTACTTCTATTAACAACAAAAATGCAGTTTGAACTGTGGTGTGTGACAAAATCCTGCCTTGTTGGTACAAATGGCTGGAAGGTGGGGAATGTTTGTAAATGGCTTCAAAATACTTGAAGTGGTCACAGAACAGCTGCTTTACATCAGTATGATGATGATGTTATAAATAATCACATTTTTGAACGAGTAAGGCAGCTGTTTCAGGTTAGGGCCTAGTAAAGAGATGTGACAATCATTTAAAAAATCATTAAAAAAAAAAAATGCAGGTTGACTTCATTGGTCATTGAACTATCAAACTTACCGGTTTCCCAAACTCCAATTCCGAAAAGAATTTATACCAAGGTTCATTCTTTAAATCTATCTCTTCTGGGCTTATATCCCGAGTCTAAAGGAATTGGTGATAGGGGAATGGAAGAAAGAGAAGGATAACATTATGCAAAGAATACACGGAAAGGGACTGTTAGAGATGCAGATTCCATGGTTTTCATTCTAAATGTAGACATGTAGCCTTATAATTTGGAATTTCTATAACACCTCTCTCACAAAGGCTTTGCAAACCGCTTTGCAAACATCAGTTAAGCCTGATGGCATCATTGTGAGCAGCATGAATATGAATGAATTGCATTTTACAGATCAGGAGATGCACACAGAGAGAGATTATGCTTGCCCAGAGGCACAGGGAGAGTCAATGGAAGAGCTGGGAATCAACCAGTCTATCGATCAGACACTTCCATTGAATCCAATGCTGCATGTACTTTAAGTATATTTTTTAATCTTCATTTGTTTTAAAGAGAGAGATTCAATGAGAACTGAATCAAATACTGCATCTTTAACAGCACATGAATATGTGAGAAACCCTGTTCTATACACTGCAAACAGAAAGGTGGTTTTCTAAGTCAAAGGAGACACAAGTCAGAGACAGTGCATCCCTGAAAGATCTCTGAGGGGATGGATAGAGAGACAATATTACTTGTTTCTTCACAAATAAATGTTAGAAAGTCAGACAAAACTACAACAAAGGAAAATCAGACAGGACAGAAAACAGTACAGTTGAAAAGAAAATTCCCTTTTGTTCATATAATCTGTTTTAATGAAACAGAAAAAGTTGAAATAGTTGTAATTATTTAAAAACACTACTGGTGAGATAAGATAATGAAGTCTACTGGTGAGGGTTATGAGGTACCACTCCCCAAAAGATATCTAGCTATCTCTTCCATTTCAGTGTACCTAGTCTTAGACACAGTGGATCTCAGTGCATTAAAAATATAAGTAACAGTATGTCTGATATGCCAGTCTGGTTCCAAGTGCTCCATCACAACAAGTGATAAGCCACACATATTCACAGCGGGCCAACACAAAGTGTCTTGGTGCAAATTGTCCTGTGATGGGAGTTACTGAGGCAGGTAGGGAGTAGCTGCCAACAGTGCTGGCCTTTGCGAGATATCCCAGAGTCTGCCACAGCCATTAGGCGTGGCAAAAAAAGCTCTAGGACATGAGCTCAGAATTGAAGCTGAACGAAGGGAAAATGCTTCAATCTGAAAGATAAATAGTTAAGTCACGTTTGATCTCTGATGGTCTGGAAGAAGATTTGTTTATTTCTTAAAGGCACAATTGTAGTAATGCATCCATTTATTTTTCTTTAATGCACTCCCAACTAAAAGTACTCATCTTGCCTTTACATTACAGAAAAAGCCCACTGATGTCAACGGGAGGCTCTTCGTTGCTCTGTAATGCTTTTTGGAATGGGACTCGGAATAGTCAGCTCTGGGTGTTGTTACCAGGAGATATCCAGAAATCTCCTGCAGCCTCCTTGAAAGATCTAACTGCTAACCACATTACCACTGTATTTAATGAGACTGATAGAGACCATGAAGCCACTATTTCAGGACCTTCTTTCTTCTGTGATCTATGGCTTGAAATTAAAGCTCAAAAAATAACACTGGAAGTTAACACAGTTATCACATTCCTCTTGTCTTTGACGAACCCTGTACAATTTTTTGTCAGTTGTGCTGATGATGGTCTTGCCTATGGCCTTTAGACTCCGATTCAAGAGTTCAATTAAGTACCCGATGAAGTCTGAACATGTAAAAAGTGCCACTGATGATGACAGACTTTTTGCAAAAGCTTAAGTACGCAGATGAAGCGGGCCTTTTGTCACAAGGTTTAATCTTGGCTTTAATTTCTTTCATCTTGTTTACCATGAGACAAAATTGCCACTTAAATCAGCAAAAATCTTGCTCCAAGATGGACCATAGGAATGGAGTTATCATACCATGTTCAAATCACTCCTCACTGGGCACTTCCCTAATGGGCTGAGCCAACACCCAGCATTTGAACAGGCACTAGGGTCACAATCCTATCAGGAGCACCTTTGTTGAAGTCAGTGAAGAGACACAAGTATGAAAAGAAGGTGGTTGAAGCATCTTCAAAAAAATGATGGACCTTGATTGTTCTTGGAAGGAAAGAAGAAAACCCACCAAAATACTAAGGAGAAACATCAGGTCCCAGATCAGACTCGATCCTTATATTTCTATTGATTCTTGTGCTGTTCATTCTTGTATAAAATCTTTGGCAGGTTTTTCAGGAGCACTCCTTTACCTACACCATGCATTGATCAGTGCCTGAGCTGTTAAGGCACGAAGTCCAGTTTACATTTGGAATCTTTCATGCAATTAGTGCTTCTTATTGAATCCTTCCAATTAGCATCTATATAGAACAATTATATCTTTATGTACCAAACTGGCTGTTCAGTAGCAACCTCATTCAGTATTTTATAGCACTTACAGCATCACACTTGTATGGAAGGACACCTTAAGTGAGCTGTGGTGATGTATGCAGGACTGGCTAACAAGGTTAGCACCACCTCTCTGCCCTGCCCCTTGCCAAGTATTCTCAGACAAGCCTGCAGAATGAGCCTGTTGTATGTCCCCAGGCTGTCACAATTCACACCATTACTTACTAATTCAATCTGAAATTGGTAACAGCTCACTTAATACTCCAGGTTACACACCGGTGTAGCTGGGGAGCCAACTCATCATATTCAGTACTGCCACCCAGGCCACAGAAATGGTGAGATCCAGCTGAGGAAGAAAGCAGTCCAGGGGAGATGGCCACGTCCTGACACACCTCAGAGGCATCTCCTGAGGCACATTACAGGCACTCTAAAAATTAGTTGTTCAGTCTTCAAAGCATCAGAGGAACACAGAAACTGAACCAGTCTGCTTTGTTGCATAATACCTTCAACCCTTCTGCATCGACTAATTCTGTGCCCTAGAAAAAGTACAGCTGGCAAAACAGCTGCTGAACAGGTCACAGTGTCAAACATGGATTAAAAACTAAGGTTAGTGATCCATACTTAACACAGAAAACAACACGTCCAAAAGGAAAGAAGCCTCTCAATCCCCCTGGATCTTGCTTTATAGAGAACAAAAATGTTAGGAAGTTATTCAAAACAGTTTTGAAAACAAATTATACTGGAAATATATCATACGAGCACTACAATTTAAGCCTAAGGAATCATATCCAAATGGAATTGGACAAGCACTTGGAGAGTATTTTACAATCACAGGATAAAGCCATAAAGTAGGTTAAAGCAAACATTACCATCTTTTCATTGTTCAAAACTGAGGACTTTCCTGGCTGATAGTCATAAATGCTCCTGGGCTCTGCACGGTATTTTCTGGTGTCTACCTTCTTGTCTGGAGGCTCCCAGTCAGTCCTAAGGAAAGAAACATCAATTAACCCAAAACAGTGTGACTTCCATGGAGACAAGCACTTCCTTTTGACAGGTATCTTTCCCTGTTAATAGTGGTTTAATCAAGGTACTATTTTTTTTTTTTTTTATCTAGGAAAGGAGATTGCTGCAAGAGGAACAGTTCAGATAGGGCTCTGGGTGTATATCTGCTACCTAAAGCAGGCAAAGTTTGATACAGTTCAGCTGCTCAAACCACTGGAGTAGAGGGGGATTCTTCCAATAAACTTCTGGACTTCCCTATCTTTCCTGATTGGAAATAGCTTAGTAATGGGCTTCAACTAATCTCACAAATACGAACATGTCCAAACTTTCAGCAAAACTCAGATTAAATCTCTTTTGCTAAATGTCTTTATTTTAGCTACATCACCACAGGGGTTTTCCTCTCCCTCTACTTTGCCCTAGTGGGGCCACATATGGAGTACTGTGTTCAGTTCTGGGCTCCCTAGTTCAAGAGAGACAAGGAACTACTGGAGAGACTCCAGCAGAGAGCTGCAAAGATGATGAGGGGACTGGAACATCTCTCTTACAAGGCAAGGCTGAGAGCCCTGGGGCTGTTTAGCCTGGAGAAGGAAAGACTGAGAGGGAATCTTATCAAAGTTTATAAAAACCTAAAGGGTGGGTGTCAAGACAATGGGCCAGACTCTTTTCAGTACTGCCCAGGGATAGGACAAGGGGTAACAGGCACAAAGTGAAACACAGGAAGTTCCATCTGAGTATGACAAAACACTTCTTTCCTGTGAGGGCGACAGAGCACTGGAACAGGCTGCCCAGAGAGTTTGTGGAGCCTCCTCCTCTGGAGATATGTAAAACCCACCTGGATACATTCCTGTGCAATCTGCTCTAGGTGAAGCCACTTTAGGAGGGGGCTGGGCTGGATGATCCCCAGACATTCCTTCCAACCCCTGTCATTCTGTGATTCTGTGATCACTGGTTACCTGACTACTACTGCTCTGGATTCTGGGGGCACTCTGGTGTCCCAAAGAGGGTCTTTTCTAGAGACATGAATGAATTATCTCAAACTGGTATATCTAAAGATGTCTAAGAACAGTCCATTGACTATCCAAAACCACTATAATTTTGTGCATTGTCCACACTGGCACAGTTCAGTGCCAGTGTCCAGCTCCTCTGAAAAGTAACATCTTCAAACACCTCATGAAGAATAACCAATGCTCCTAATCAGGCTATTTAAGCTGGTAAAGAAATTCTGTTCTTGCTTTTGATATGTTCCCTTTGATGGGAAATGTACGTGGATTCATCTCATCTAGCATTTACCAAACAGAAGTGAGACAGCTAACCAAAACTGCTGCTCTAGCTTTCCTTCCACTTAGCCTACTGACCTGGTTTAGGATAGGAACAACCCACTGAGTTGCCCAAACTATCTCCACTGATATAAAGAGATACAAACAATTGGTTTTGTAAAGTAAGCCAAATTGACAGGCCCAAATGACTGGCCTAGTGTGTACAAATTTCAACAAGGTTGATCTTTGCTGTCTAGGATAAACTTGATTGCTTAAGATTCCAACCCCAGAGAAACTTCTCTCTCGTGAAACTCTCTTTTGTCACTAGATAACAGGAAGCATTAATTATTGTAATTGTATTCACTTGCAAGAATTTTCTCAGAGGGCCAATGTGCTGTGCCTTCAATCATCTTGTGTAAGGAAGACATATTCTATCAACAAACTTTGTCTCCTAGTCTGGTGGCCGGATATGCTTACTGAATTAGTAATGTCAAGTTATGGCATTGCTCATTTGAGGCAGCAAGTAAAAAACATTAAAAGCAAGTGGAAGTTGGTGAGGGAGGAGCAGTTCAAGAGCTGGGATAATTCAGCAGAACATAAAATATTCATTGCTCATTCTGCTTTACCTTCATTTGATAAATGCACTCATTACTGTTACTAAGGTGTTTAAAATACATGATAATAAACAAAGCAAAAAACCAAGAGGG
Source organism: Ceryle rudis (assembly GCA_033439905.1). Classification (NCBI taxonomy): domain Eukaryota; kingdom Metazoa; phylum Chordata; class Aves; order Coraciiformes; family Cerylidae; genus Ceryle; species Ceryle rudis. The sequence goes on from JAAGNO010002270.1 coordinate 42,052, forward strand.
AAATCGTCTTGAAAGATCAGAAATGCCATTGCTAACTAGAACCTACTTCCAAAAAAGTTCATATGGGTGGGAATCCCTAGAGATGGAAAATGCAACAAAACTTTTACCAAGGCTCAACGTAAATCCAGATTTTGCTTCTCCACAATTACTGCTAATTGCTTGTATTCTGAGGTGCCTTTATAGTGTCACAGTTAGCCAAGAGTATCCACTGTGCCTCTGTGGTAGGCACTGAACAGGCATGACACCCAGAGAAACACTTCTCACCCAGGCAGGAAACTATGCAAGGGACTGTGTGATGCCTGGTAAAAAGAGACAGACATAATGGGGAACTGGGCTGTGACAATGAAGAAGTTCACTGCGGCCTAGAAGAAGAGTGAGAGTCAAAACTACACCTCCACTTCCCCCAAAAAACTTAGCTGGAGTTGTGGACCTAAAGCTTCCACCTTTGTTCCCTTCCCGTTCACAGCTTTCAGAGATTCTTCCAGTACTGATCCAAATATATCTTAGTTCAGGTCACCTTTCTGGGCTTGATTTCAGCGAGGAAGTACGGTTTGGAAGTGGCAAAGTGGCGGACCTCTTAACAACCTTCTCTGAATCAATGTGGTCCGTCTCACTCTTGGAGCGGGGGACTGAAAGCTGGGTTCTGCCTGTAGGACAAGTCAAATACAGGAACATTGGTGAACTGGATAGGAGGAAAATAAATATACAGTTTACATACCCTTTCTTTTTGACAAATTACACAAGAAATGTGAAATACTTACTGTCCTCAGAATAGGAATAACGAGGAGAGTATGAATCAGAATCTTCATCTGAAAGACAAAAACAATTTTGCAAGTGAGCTGAAAAAGCAAATTTAAATTTCTTCTACTGATATACTGGCCATATTTTGAATGATATGCCCTATACTTACCACAAGGAGAGGATCCTAAAAAAGAATCCCAAGGAGGTTTAAATTGCATTTAAATATGATTCCTAGACTAGATATAAATATTAATGTACTACTTACACTAATACCTTTCTCTGGGCTCTCAAAGCACTTTAGAAAACAATCATTTTTTAATCACAAAACTCCTCTAAAGCAAGGGTTATTAGATCCATTTTATGAAAAGCTGAAAGACAAATAGAGCATCTAAAAGCTGTAGTATATGCCTACAATAATTCACTAGGTGCTAGACACAGCAACAGAGCTGAGTCATCTTGCTCCCAATTATATAAGATAATCGCTGGAACATCTTCTTTGTGTTAACTTGCTCACCAAGCTGAAGTATGTTCACTGACTCAGCTTATCTTTTAAGCGCAGATAGTGTTCCTGGCATAAGACACACCTGTATACTCATACCAAGAGACCATCCTTGTTCTGAAGAGTTTATTTTTTAAATAGGAAAGACACATCTATAGAATGCAACAGAGTCAAGCATGTCTAAGAGACCTAGCAGTAACATCAGTGTAACTGAGTGGTGTGGCCTGGCCCCTGAGCTGAACAATCTTCTCTCTTTCACAGCAGAAGTGTTACACTGCATCAACACAGCAATGATATTTTCAGGACACAAATGCTGGTTTGGTCCCTGGAACCACATAATGCCTTTTCCAATGAGGACACAGCACTGTGGTGCACAAGGTAGGTGTGCCCAAAAAGAAGTTGGGAGGATGGCCACTTAACCACCCCTCACTCTACAGATGATGGCCAGAGAGATTTTTACTTGATCAAAGACCTAGTGGTATCTTTCCACCATCTTCAACAGGCAGGTAGTAGCATGGGGAGTTGGGACCACAGGTCCATCACCTTTCTCTGCTGATGAGGGTTCAAACTTGCAGGGATGTGTATGAGACATCTACAGGACTTCCAAGGCAAAATGCAGGACAGTACAATGCAATGACTGCAAAGAGAACTGTGACCAAATGTATTACTAGTATCTCTGTTGAAGAAACCACTAACAGAGATAAAAAGACAAAAACCAAAAGAGATGAAGTTAGAATACTCTAAATAAGAAAACATGCTAAAAAGTGTTGTGTGAATTTAGTGATGGTGCTCAACAGATGGAAACAATTTCCAGATCTTCTCTCACGGAGGACATTCAGCAGCAGCTATAGCCAATCCCATCTGCTGGAAAAAACAATCTGGCTAACACAACTGACCTGAAATTGCACTCAAGCCTTAATCAAGCCTTTTAGGAAGGCTCAAACAAGTCTTAACTTTTAGCTTCTCTGCTGAGTTCTCTTGGTGAATGTAGTAGAAAGTTTAAGTTCCAAACAGATGGCTATTGACTCTAGTGTGCTTATCATAACTTTCAGGTTAAAAAATAGTGAAGGCCAATTTTCAGGCCAATTCTCAAATTTTAAACCTGACAGAAACCAAAAATTTATTTATTTATTGTTATTACACGGAACCATTGACAAAATTAAGGGTTTTTGCAGGTAACAAAATACTTGTTAAATCACAAAATCTCAGTCCCTACAAATACAGATGAACAAATGTCAAAACTATCTTCACAACCACTCACTGCTCATAGTCTTGTTTAGTGCTGGTGATCAATGAAAAAATGTATTTACTTACTTGAAGACAAAGATCAATATTCATTATAGCTCATCATTCAGACGGGAAAACCATATAATAAAAAATTCACTTCAGATGATGGCTATTTTTCCATTATTAATATTCTAATATCTACAATAATAAGGAGAAGAGGCATGGTTTGTCTCTTTGAGTATCTTATGAAGAAAGGTGTCTACATTTCTTCCCTTTTGCAGCAAGGAATACTGGAACACAGAAATCTGAAATGACTTGATAAAGAGTGAGTGAATCAGAGATGAGCATTAAAACGAGATCTCCTGGCTCTGAGGGTTGCATTCCATCTGCTGGACCCTTTTTAACAGAGCAGGGTATCACCAGTTTGTAATTTCAAAGTCTGATTCCTTTAGCGAGACGAGGTTGTTCCCCTCTACTTCCTAGAGAATCTGCAGGGGGGAGTTAATGGGTTGGCCATATTCTCTGTGTACCTAGAGACTTTAAAAGTACTTTAGAGGGGATCCCAAATCTCAATGTTTCTAGGAGACTGTATGCATCAATCCAAAGCAAAAAGCTCTGACACTGATTGTATGAAATTGAGGCTTCATCTCATCACTTTACCATTGAGTATATAACTTTGAAGTGTTTTCTAAACATGCAATCCAACCCATCTCCATCATCAGATATTCTGGATTCCTTATCAAGGAAAGGATCCAAGCAAATATTAGAGCAACATTCCCCAACATGTTGAGAATAGAAAGCAAGTGTTTGGTCCACTAAAATTTCAGCTACCTAAACCAGCCAATTACTTTTATATGCACATTTGTAAGTGCGTAGTCTCTTAATATTGTATTATTATCATTGGTTTTGCAAAATATATTTTTTTTCAGGCAAGAGTAAAATGTAATTTCAAACTTCATTACAAACAAGAAATTTGAATCTCTGTAAAACTCCCTTATCCATTAGTTACTGAGACTCTTTGTTTCTTTCTCATCCATATCCACATACCATTCTGACAATAGAAAATAATTTACACTGCATTATGATTTGCAAGACAGGACTCTTGACGTAGAGGTTTCACTAAGAAATGAGCAAATATCTTAGATACCTGCATGACACCAGTCCACATTCATTTTAACAGTGAAATGCACCTTACTTCTGCTAGTTTTCTTTGAGCATCTCATCTAGAATCCGTACTACATGCTTTCTTATTACTCAGCACCCATCAAACATTTCATATAAACACTGAATGAACTGGTTAATTGATAGTCTCACCAGGGTTGGCTTGAGGCACCGGCTAAGTAGGCAAGTTCCTAAACTGGGGGATCTAAAGTGACCCCAGAGCACCAAGTCAACAAGGCTGTCACCAACAACAATTTCCCAATCACGAAATGTCTGTATGTCCAATGTGTGCAGTGGATTCCAGTGTTTCTCTTACGTAAGGGCTTTCATGCATGTGGACACAGTTACAGATTATCACTGCAATGATGCTTTGCCACCATTCCTGAAATGTGACTACAAAGGATTCTGGTTTGTACATGAAGTTTAAAGGAATCTGCTGAGCACATGAAGAGGACAGTGTTATTTCAACTTGCAACATGGGCTGATGAGACTGTAGAACTCTGTCCTTGCCTAGGTATGCCAAGTGCACCTAAGGCCAGTCCTGAACCTATGTTACCAAGTTATATTTATTTTAAAAGACTACATTGAGGGACTGATCCAAAACCCACTGAAGCAAGCAGCCTTTTTACCGATAGACTTCGGTGGCATTTTGGGTCTGGTCCTAGTACAGTGTTAATATTCAAACCCAGAAGTACATAATTAAAGTACTGATCCAAAAAGGGGGGTGGGATAAATATCAGTTAAATCACATCTTTACATGTAAGTCAGTATTCTAGGCATGTTAAATAAACACTGCACGCACATGGCTAAATACAACCGATAAGCGCATAAAACCAAGCAAACCCCAAGTCTGTAGCATTAGTCAAATACTAATTACAAAGCCAGAAGGAGCACTGCAAAGCCAGAAAGGCATCATACAGTAAAGGCGATGCTTAGAGTGCAGCAAATCATTATGAGGCAGCACAATGCTCAGCAACTAGAAAAAACTCCAGGGAGAAAAAAAAAAAATGGATAAGGCAGCACTTGTGCAGAAAAATATACATGGTCCTTTATTATTACCTTCAGAGATAGGACTAGGAGTAGACGCAGGAAACTGGTAGGTAGGAGAATAAGGATTGTCTTCTGCAGCAGAGAAAAGTAGTGGATTTTAAGACTATCCACAGTGAAGTGGAAGTTCTGCTTCATCCCCCAATTTCCTATCACCATATGATTTTATTGCCTACTTTAATAATATTAAATGGCATCATAGTTCAAAAAATATTAATGGATTAGCAAAGATTTAGTTATTTTATGCATCACACATGAAGGTATACTGGGCATAACTGAATTTCCAGCCAGTTTAACACAGGGGTAATGGAAATCTAAACCCTGAATCTAATTACTATTAGGGTGCTATAGTATAGTTAACTCAAAGCACAAGACAACAGATACTCTGACTAAACTTCTGGTACCTTCAATTTTTTGCTGGATTTCAGGAAGTTCAGGAAATATGTAGGTAGGGCAATAAGGGTTTTCTTCAGGAGTGTCTAAGGAGAGGAACATGATTTGCAAAAAAGAACAGAGAGGACAAATTTAAAGGGGAAGAGGGGCAAGAAAAGAATCCATACAAGCTGACTGCAGAACAGTCCCTCTCATTCTGATGTTCTAGCATGACACAACCTAGATGCCTCTTTGCTCATTGCAGACATGCTGCCTTGCATGTCTGGACCCTGCAAGAGCTGGAAGCTGAGGGGACTGAACTCCTCCTCCTCTTTCTGAAGCATGGACTCTAGCTGAGCTGAAGAACCTCTGTTAGGAGCACTGGGATTAGGAAACAGTTCAACTGTTTCTCATTCCAATCCAACACAGCATCTATCTATGCATAAAGCTCTTCACAACAGCACCTGCAGCAGCAAATACAGCTCCAGTTTTGCATGCTCTTAGGTTTTGTTATATAAGCACAGTTCTAAATTGCCTTTGCCTGCACATCAGGCTGTTTGGAAGGTTCATTTTGCAGATGCTAGTGCAGCCATTTCTCACACAGAAGAACATGAATGTATCAGTAGCCAGGCACAGACGTGCCCCAAGGTAGGGGATCCCCTGAGAGTGCACCACTACAAAGTTTGCAAGTGCTCACCACAAGTTTAGGTTTTGAAAGGAGAAAATGTGAGGTTTATGTAAAAGCAGAGTTCAGATTCTGAACTCACCAAAAATCAGTGGAGACCTTTCCATTGGTTTCAGTGAGCTTCAAATCAAGCTTTATTATGTAGGTACTAAAGCTTCACAGTGTAAAAAGTTTCCTATTTTCCAGAGCAGGACCAGTGATAACCTACTGTCTTTTAGAAGTGTGGGTGGGCTTAGCTGCTAAAATTGGAGTTCAGGGATCTATTTTCTCTAAGTATGGACTTATTAGCAGCTTTCTGATCTCAAATAGTACTTTTGATTTAATGAGGGCACTGCAGTTCACTTTTCAGAACAACTCAGACCTTTCTTTGGCCTTCACTGTTCTCTCACCTTTGACCTCTGAGATTTCAGATACATTGGTTGAGTTCTGTGGTGCAGAGCAAACACTAGTTAACATAAAACACTTCTGTATAATATCCAGTACAACTCTTCATATGAATGAAAGAAAAAGTTATCAAGGTGGTCATCTTTTAAAATAAATAAACCACATCTGTGTTATAGTACCTCTGTTTAGCTTGTGGATCTGTTTGAACATCGTCTTGTACCAGTCCTTCGATCTGTCTGTATTCTATTGGAAAAATAAATAAAAATAATTACAGCCAGGAATTCTACCAGCCTTTCAAAGTTCTTATGAATCTTCCAGCAATGAAAGATGTTTCCACTCTGCTCTATGAAGGCTATATGAAATTCATACTTTGAAATATGAGTGATTTCACTCAGATATATAATCTCATATGTAATGAAGCTACAGGCTTCAGTCAAATTACTAATAAAGTACAAGCTTTGCAGGAGTAGGTTGTAACCTGTATAGAAATGTAGACTGTGTGGAAGGTTGTGCATATTAATCTGATTTGACATCTAAAAGCAGACAGCCTATTTTAGTTGTAAGTACCGATTTCCCTAGTATTTGGGTGGACAGTTAGAAACACTTCATGTTCAATGAACTTAATTAAACATTTTATAAAAGAGGTATCTGCCTTTAAGGTGGCTAAGATGAGACAAAACTCTGCCTTAGGTGCTAGATGTGAATGACACAGAAGAGCAGAAAATAGTATTCTCAAATATGATGAAAAGAGATATTAATTTTTATCCTTTTCCCTCCTGAAGCAGCTAAACTGGGTCACTGATAGCAAATGGAAGTGTTCATCATAAAATACATTGCAACTGGAATTCTATCTTCTGTTAAAATCTCTGCAGTCTCTGGAGCTTTAGTGAATTCCCCGAGTCCTAGAGTAGGCAGAATTTGGCCAAGGTTTTGTGCATCGGCCACATGCTCAGTGCTGTCTTACCCTCAGTGGAATGCCAATATCATCGACAGAGGCATCAGACATGTGCTGAGGGCTCTTGACAATACTTCTTTTCTCCTCCATTGCCCTCTTCTCACTTGGCACTGTCTGCTGAACCGGCTTGTCCCGTATGAGTGCTGAATCAACTTTATCAGAAACTAGTCTGTCTGGCACTGAATCTGGAAAAGACAATGGGAGATTCTTATCTCAGTCCAGCATTTCACTGCATCACCATATTCAGTTCTCTTAAGGAAAAATCCTAGCAAGTAGTTGATGAGACAGACTGTGTCACTGCTAGCTGTGGTTGGCATTGGGACTGAAGGAAATCTACCAAGAAAATGTTTGATACCAGCAAAAGCAGACTAGCATCTCTCAGGTAGCAACCTTCACACATCCCATGACAGTCTCAGCTGTCATGTGATGGGAAATTTTGTTTTCAAGGACTGTTTGGGGGGTTTTGTGTCTTTTTGACTAATAAATGACTCTGCAATCTCATTCTTCATCAAAAAGCATCACTGATACAGTCTCCTAGACATCTTTTTCTGTTGGTGATTTCAGTCTAACACAGCAGCCTACACGATAGTGGGACACTACTTTTTAACAGCTTGCATTCACCTGCCTGACAATCCTGTTCATTACAGTCAGTATGTGATGCTTCCAATTCATCTCTGTGCCCTAAATGGAGTTTATAAACAAATTCCACTGTTGTTTAACCACATGTTTGATTCCTCTTGCACATGAGTCTGCATAAAGATGATGGGAAACAACTAATTGCTCCAGACTGCCTTGCTTCAACCTGGAATGCCTTGATGCTGCCCGACTGACACCCAGACAGAGCAGCAGGCACCATCACCAACAACGGCGAGGGAACCAAGGGAGCTCAGGTTGCTCTGAAGCTGTACTATACTCTGGAGAGCTGCAGCACAGAACACTTATGCTCTACCGAGGACTTTTTCTATGTGGATTTTCTGGAGAGAAAACACCTGTAATTTTACAGTCTGCCTCATCAAGACTTTGCCAAGTCCTATCCTTTTTACATCACTTCATGCACTGAATAGAGACAGAAAGAGAGATGTTTATTCACATGCACATCATCATATTGCCCAAAGCCATTAAAAGTGCAGAAATCTGAAAGGGGCAGTTAGCAGAGGACCAGTTCGTGCATAACAAAGCATTGGTCTGTTGGTACCTTGAGCAAACACAATTCTGTCCTGTGAAACTCAGTATGTGAAGGATTTGAGTTTGAGTGGTTGTTCTGAAATTACCATAAAACTTTAAGTGTTCCTCCTCTTTAAGAAAAAAAGAAATAGTGTTTATAAATGATCAAAATGGGATAAAGCATCTATTAAATCCTTGTTTAGCATTTTCATCTTATTTCCCCTTCCTGTTAATGTGTGCAATGGTTTTTGGTCCTTTCATGTCCCTGATACACAGGACTCTCCCTTTTGTAGCACATATTTGGTCCATTTCGATTACTAAACTCCTTACTAATCCTCTAGGAACACAGCATGGAAAGAGCAACTGAAACTAGACATTCTTACATGACCTTGAAGACCAAAAGGAAGCAGGTTTTTGAATACAGCTAAGGATATGGAGAGGATGCAAACTTTAGGAAAGGTCACAGCTTTTCTCCATTACTTATTGTCACTGCTGACATTACAAGTCCTGAGTTTCTGGTCTAGAAAAGTCATTATTTTCTGCAGACTGAAGAATTCAGTGCCAGAGAAGGTCGCAAAGCCCTTTTCTAACAGGACCTATAAATATATATTACTTCTCTTTAATTCCATAGCTCCTTGCACTGAAAAAGTGCTTGGCTCTTTGCCAGGCAGACCCCATCTGAAATTATGATCATAATATTCAAAATACCTAATATAAATGTAAACAACAGGGGAAATGTATCACAGTCTCATCTGCTACTGCTATAGCCATGATATAAGCAGCTTGTGGCCTCAGATGGGTGGTAGCAAAGAGGAGGAACAGGTTGGTATTGCAGCCAAAGGAACCTGGTGGATGAAGTTGGACCAGGTCAGCAGCTGCCTCATGGGCTGATGGTGTCCTCAGGAACACACTCTGCTTCTCCAGGGCCCATGAAGCAGGGCAAGAGCATGCAGTACTGGCTTCACTGGTTTTCTGTTTGTGATATTTAAAGCACTTGGGCACTCTCTGTGATTCTCTTCTCTCCCACCTCTCCATATACCCTGCTGTGGCCACAACTAAAGAATAATAATGTGGGTAAGTGGTGCATAATGCACTGTTTCTATAACTCTCGCTGCAGACTGAGCTACTTCTATTTGGGGTGTGGGGAGGGAAAGGTGACCAGGAAAACAACTTGCTCTTGTTTCAAGGAGAAACTCTTACACCCATTGTGAGAGCAGAGCGCTGCCTGGGAGAGAGGGATGGCACATTCGCACACTACAATTTTATCATCTATTTCTTGACATCTTCAGCTCTTGGAGTCATGCAAATACTGATTTTTATTTCTCTTCCTCTCCCCTCACCACAAGCAAGACTAACTAATGGCTGTGTGTAGAAACTTGAGACTATGCCCCAAGGGAATAATCCTAAAGGCTCAAAAGGCGGCTGCAAAAGTCAACTAGAACAATCAAACTGTATGTAAATCTTTTGACTTAGGAGGAACAGATGAGTAATTTAGGGGTTTGATATATTAACATATGGTCACACAGGTATCATTTGAAGAAAGACTGAAATCAAACATTCAGTGACCTGGACTAAGCCAGGACAAATATTTATAACTAATTCCTTCGCAGTTCCTGGGAAGTGTATTTGCTAAAGGTACTTCAAAAGCTAACAAAGCAGCAGCTTTGCTCCAGCAGAAGCAGCAGCTGGGGAGGAGGGTAGCAGACCTTTCATATCATACCTGCCAGGCTACTAAGCCTTTTTTGCTGTTCTGTTGTAAAGGAAGAAACAAAACAAATACAGAACAAATGGGTGAGACATAAACAGCAAGTGCTCTGGTGCTGCATTTCTGATAGGCAAGAAATATGCTGTAGACAGAACGTCAGCAGCTGCTGGAGAGAATCTGTTTTCAAACACCTTGCCAAAGTGACAGCCCACAGTCCCTTCTCCATACAGCAGTCTCATGGAATAATACAAATCTCATGATGCAGTGACCAATACATTTGGAAAGAGCATTTTTTATTTTCCTATTTCTTAACATCAGAGAATTAAAAAAAAATGTTGGACAAGGGACAATTTGAAAAACAGTAAAGACTGACAGTCAAACAACCTGACAACTATGTTACCATTAGCATGACGTACATGTTGAAACAACAATACCATAGCAGTTCAAAGGGATATAGGAAAGGATTGAGTCACTGTTGGTGCTTGCTGAGTCTCATCACATAATACCAAGCCACAGATCCAGTGACTTGCTCACAGACACAGCTTGGTTAAGGCTTTGATTCTCAAAATGGTCCCCTTGGTTTAGGGCCATTCATTACTGAGTTCCCAGACTGGGACATTCCAGCATGTTTGACCACCCTAAAGTCAATGCTCACAGCTGCTTTCTAAAGGGAGGCCCAAATAACTTGCCCAAGTCTTGTCTGGGAACAAACCAAGAATTCTTAGCTCTCTGTTCTCTGCTCTCTCTACACCCTAGCAATTAATCCTTGCGTTTAAAGCATGAAAGCCATTTGAAAAGAATAAACTATTTTAATGACAAAGAAAATACACTCATGAAAGCTCACATTGTTCATGCAAAGATTTCAAAACTTTAATACATTAATCACACCTGTTATATATTCATAATAAACCATGCCATGCAATGCCTGCCCCGGAAATAACTGTGCCTTGGAGTGGTGTGGGACACATACCAAGCAAGTCTGCAGTAGGTCTGTCTACTGTTGCTTCCTAAGTAACATTCTTCCAGATGTATGCTGTTTACTAGCAGAACCCACCCTCGCTAGGTATTTGTACTAAGTGGATCATCTCGACAATGGAGACTGGTATTTCTCCTCACTAGGTGCAGCTCCCTCACCAAAACCTATGAACATTGTCCTTTAAGCCCAGCACTTCTGCTCTGCTAACCACCGATGGCAAGCTGTTTGTGTGCATTATGCTCACATCATAGCTGCCAACATATGAAACAAACCCTTAGATGCAATGGGTAAAAGGAAGGGTTAGTAATCTGAACCTGAAAAGTAGATGGGAACCACTTGCTGCAGGGCTCTCTAGGTTCTAAGCAGGCCATCAGGAGTAGGCTTCTGTATTATGAGAAAGGAGAAGATGCAAGTGAGGATGGTCTCAGCATCAGCCATCACCTTCACTGGGAAGAATTGTATTTAATCACTAAGGTCTCCTGATAAAAGCATGTAGTTTAAAATGTTAGTGCTTGAGAGCTCTTTCCTATCTCTTCTTCCACAAGGGAGATAATATCATGGATGAATAGACTTTTAATTTAAAAAAAAAAAAGTGCTTTTTAGATTAAGATGTTTCCTTTTTACTTATGTCTGTCTGTAGGAAATAGACCTGATGGTGAACAGAAGCAGAAGGAGCAGGAGGTGTCTGCTATTTCACTCTCCTGCCTGACCAGAGCCTGCTTGCAGCCCCAGGCATGGACCAGCAAACTGAGGCTTTCACCCTTGATCTTGTGTTCTGGGACTGTAAGCAAAGGCCAAAAACTTGTAGGCTTCTCAGACAAAAGGTCAAGCAGAGGAATATAACTGCTGGCAAGAGTGAATGATTTATTATAGATGACGTCAGAGTTCCTTGAGGAATGGGCACTGGAGGAGACTAAGTCTTGACTGTCAGTAACAAAAGGATGAGAAGAAACAATTATTTGAGTGCATGTTTAGTGCAAAATGAAGGTGTCAGAAAGAAAATTCATCAAACACCAACAGATATGAAGGGAAAAAATTCTTACCTTGCCACTAGAAATGAATAAGAGCATCTGAAATGACATTTTTCTAAGCATAAATCTTATTCAGCTGTTATTACTGAAATCCAGTAGAAAAAAATCTGGGATCTCTCATCATAGCTTACGAAGATCAAGCAGACAAAAAAAGGATATAGTGCAGTTTCTATGCTTCAAATGCCATTACCGGTTTCTAAGTCACTGATAGCTCCAAATTAAAGGGTCTTCCATGCTTAGAGATTAATGAACTAGCAGATAAAGCATAAAATAGGACAGTAGGTGATGTCTGCTACAACAGTCACTCCAGAGAGTCAGATAACCAGCTCTGTAACATGCAATCAATAATCCACTGAGGAAAAAGACATTCACATTATTCTTCCGGTAGACTAACTAAACTACTGGAGGTATCAGACTGCCAGCATTAAAATGACCTTGAAATTTCTAATTCAGAGGGCATTTCATAGCACCCAAGAGGAATTTCTGATGAACTTCATGTGAAGGAATTGATTTCAGCACAAGACATAATTAGCCATTCAGGAGAAGGTGGATCATAACTTAGCAACAATTTGTTACATGCCATCAGACCAAACCAGTTTTGAACAGATAAGATCCATAAATATGAAAGCAAATATGAATTTTGTCAGCCAAGACAGAAATGTAATAGATAGCTAAGATCTGAGAACCATTAAAAAAACCCCAAGGATAGCAAAAAGAAATCTTAATGCTATGCTGGGATAAAGCCTAGATGGGAATGGAAGCATAAGGACTGTAAGAAACCCTCAACACATAAAAACATAGAAAACTAAGAAAATGTATACCTATCAGTAGGTAACGTATGCTAGGAAGTGAAAGAAAATTACAGTGGAAGCAAAAGAATCAACAGAATGTCTCAGAGACTCAAACGCAGATTTTGAGGTACATGTAGAATAAACAGAAAACTGACAATGATCTTGTTCTTTTACCAAACAGGCACAGTGAAACTTAATAAGAGGTCAAAAAAGACGACACATTTGATTACTATTCCCATTCTGCATTTGAATAATAAAAAAAAAAGTTTGACATCCTACTGCCTGATGCAGAAATACTTTCCACTTCAGCAGTAACTAAGGACTAGGCTGAATGAGAACTAAGGTCAGATGCTTGAAAATTAGCACATTCATATAAACTGTACTGAAGAGTTTTAGAGCAGTTTTCTGCTCTGAAGAGAGCAGCTATGGAGAAGGCAGCTCATTGAACCATTAACATTCATCCTTGGTACATCTTGGAATACAAAGGAAACTTCACAGGACAAGGAAGAAAGCAAATGTTGTGACAACCTTCAAAAAGCATTAATGTGATGGCTGGGACATCTGTCTCTGAAGTCAACAATAATGACAGAAAAAAAATAAAAGTATTATGATGCCTTATATGGGTTTTTACTAATAAATACATAGTACAATGCATGCAGTATCAGTCAATACAGATTTATGACTAAGATGCCTTGTCAAACCAGTTCAATATGATTCTCGCAAATTACAAGTTTGACTAATAAAGAGTGAAAGACACACATTAGAATGAGATACTTCACAGACTCAACCAAGTTGCTTATCAGGCCATGATCTACAACACAGTAAACAGAAAGATGATGACAGAAGGCTCTTTCATCTATCAAGATACAGTGTTGTGAGTGCCAATGGTCAGAGGTAAGACACAGGACAAACTGTTAACTCTGAAGGTAATTAGTAAACAAAATTAGTGTGTGGATCATCATATTACACAGATTTGTCTCTCATGCTCTTAAAATCTACAGAGAGAAAACATCCTTGTGTGGCACACACACTGAAATGGTCCTTATTTAATGCAAAAAAACAACCAGAAGAACCACCTCAAGAAAGTCAACAAAAGGCTTGGACATAAAAAAAGGCTGCCTCAAATAATATTTTTTCCTTTTGGAGCAGTTGAGGAATCCAGACACCCTCATTCAGATGCACATAAGCAAAGATGCTTCAGATGCTGGCAATAATGAAGAGATAACCCAATCACAACCCCTATCATCAGCTGGGCTATAGTGAGGACACCATCTTTAGGATCAAAGACTGAAGTCTCTTTCAAAAAGGCACTGAAAAAAAATACATGAGGGATTGCAAAGGAGCACGTCAGTGCATTCCTGTAATTAGAACAACTATAATATAAGAAGTGCAGGCCTTGCACCTATTTCCTCATTTTATTTTAATTTTTCTTTGTAGAAGCTAATTCATAGCATTGTAGATTGGAATCTGCCCATCCTGGAGTTTCCCAAGTCCACTGGAAACCAAGGCAAACCAGACGGCATAAGTGAGGCCTTTTATAAGCTGGTCTTTTGTGATGCACAGTGAACTGTGAGGCTGGGGTAATGCGAGCCATGGAGAACTAAAAAAGAGTAACAAAGGTTCCCTTTAATGCCAGAGGTAGAGATGCCACTAACCATTCGGAGGGAGGACTGTGAGGCAGAGAAAGGTTTCAGTTAGTAAACATGGGCGTGCTCAAACAAGGTTGCTCAATGACTACTGCAGTATGAGTCTGAGTTGATCCAGTTATAGAGGAAAAAATTGCCAAGTTCAAACTTACAGGCAAACATATTATTTACTACTGGGTACATTCTGCTGAGAATTCAGAGGTCAAATCTCTCCCATAGTAACTGAAAATAATGCTGCTTTCACACCGCAGTACCTGAGAAGTAACACATCCCCTTGACCAGTGTGGGAGTACCTACCTCAAGCTACCCTGCTTCTACTGACTGATAGATGTGAGCATATACCCTTCTCCACCATGACTGGACACCTGATGGGGGATAAGCTGTTACCCTGCAATAAATTATTCATATGTCCATAGCCCAGTCATAAACCTCTCCCTCAACCTTGGAGTGGTTTCTGATTCACAGGTTTTCATTAGCTATTGTCCCACGCCTCTAACTTCTTACCTGCCTGTTGTATGATCCAGTGATTACACCTTTCTGAAGGCAGCTTTGTTAGCTCTTAGTAGTCTAGACCTAATTGTCCATGGCACATGCATTCTCCAGTTTCTTGTAGCATACCAAGTTCCTCAGTTTAAGCCACAAATATCTATATGCAAGTCTCCTTACCTCGATTGTGCTGTAAGAGGACAATAGTGGGATTGACGATAGTGGTAGAGGGATAGGCAGAGGAAGACTTGTTGATTGAAGTGAAGGAGGCTGGATAGTCAGTGCCAGTCTGGGGCACTTCATTTAGCACAGGACCCGGGTCCTGAAAAGGAGAGCAACACATCATTAGCAGCTCACAGCAGGCTGCTACACTGGGAAAATCTGGAAAAACCCCAAAATATTTTGAGCTGAATGAGAAGCATAACCATAGCAAATTTTAGTAAAAAAGACATAAGCACGAGTGTTACCCTGCTCCTTGTACGTATCCTGCTCACTGTTAATGCAATTAGTTTGCTAAGGCAGTACTATAATTATTTGGTGTTGGGTTTCACAACTCCAACCCCAATAGGAGGCACATAATTCATCCAGCAGACTCTCTGGAGCAAACACAGGGTGCCAGAAATGAGCACATCTGGCTGGGGGGAAAGACACAGACATCTTTCCCCTGATACGTACACACACACATTGGTTTTAAAAGTGTTCTTTTCATAGCAAGAAGTCAGACGTGCAAAAGTCATGCAGTTCTGGAGTGAAACATTATTACTGCAGCTGGTTTGAGTAGAGAAGGTCTGAGGAATAAGATTAACACCAACACTGAGAAGACAGTGTGACACCTGGTTAAAATAATGAAATAAAAGAAAACCTCAAAAAGCTGATAGAGGGTAAAAAGTAGGACCCTAGCAAGGAAGACACTTAACACGGCTTTGCTGCTGGAGCACAGATAGCAAGCTGCTCTTGCTCTCCTAAAGCATCCAGCTCCATTATTTGCTTATTTCAAACCCACCTCTGGTATCACCACAGCTCTGGTTGCTCTGTAGAAATACAAGCTGTGTCAGCCAGGAGACTTTAAAAAACAGTTCATCTTTGAAAAAAATCTCAGTCTGGGGATACCAGGTTTTTGTTGGTAGTAAAGAGAAAAGAGAAAGAAGGGCTGATGATGAAGTCTGGGTGTGCCAGTTTAGGCTGAGATTTTTCAATTTGATTTTTCATTGGACACACAATGACCGTTAATGGGGAATGAGCATCCAAACAAAGAGGGTATGGAACAGCATACCAGATTTCTGCACTCCTGCTACTCTACTGTCAGAAATGCTGCAGGCCACTGATCTGTAAAATGGAGCTGAGTATTCAGGGGGATTTTTATTGCTATTGAAAAAATACCCTGAATATGCACAGAATATTTCGCTAAAAGAATCTCCACTTCTGGCTCTTCTGGCCAAGTGCAACTCACTGCCCTTCATACCCACCAGCATCAGAGGAAAGGACTTACAGGATCAGGCAAGGGGCTGAAGAGGGGCCAGAGTGAGGCCTGGCTCTAGAGCTTAGAGATAAATCATAGTGAGAACTGGCCATATTCATAGCAAGAATCTCCAGCCTAGAGAGGAAAAGGGAAGAACAACCCCGTTCTGCTGGATGGAGGTGATGTTGCTCCAAGCAGCATCTAATCAGGCTATAGACATTTCATTAGGAGAGAAAAGAATCATTGTCTTTAGAAAGAGATGTCCCTAAGAGAGAGGGACCCAGCTCCATTTTGCTGGCTGTGATAATATTCCAAACAATGCAATTTGGGAAAAGGAGTGGGAGTCAGGGAGAAGTTCAAGAGACTTTGGTTTCAGCTTTACTTTGATAACCAAAATACAAAGAACCCCTCAAAGAAGGGGGATGTCAGATCAGGATAGGTTCAGCAGCCCCCGCTAAGTCACCAAAGTGGGTGAACAAAGATCATATAAATCATTGTGGAACACAGTTCTGTGAGCATGCCTGAAGTGAGCACACCCAAAAATATTTCAAAACATCTCATGAAAATCAGGTACAACATGATTTCAACTACTCTGTGATTTGGATGCCTGCTGAATTTTTCTGAAGCCTGAAGATAGGCTCCACTTAAAAAGAAACAAACCAAAACTAAATAAAAAAAATACCCCAACCTCACAAACTTTCATTGCTCTCTACAGTAAAAACCCATTGATTTCAACAGAAGCAGAAAGGCCAATAAAAAAACTTTTGAAAATACCACCCTTTGTTATTTTTTTCTTTTTTAGCCCCCACATGCATGTTCTCTAGATCCCTATAGAGTCAGAGAAAGCATCATGAAAGGAGGGGGATTCTGATGAAATTTTTTCTTGTCCTTACAAGCAACCATATTAAAAAAAAAAAAAAAAGAAAGGTTGCTGTAAGACTTCCAAGTACAAGGAGGGTCAGGGTATTTTTTGCCTCCTCTGCAACCTTAGCAAGGACTTACTTTTCTTCCT
This sequence comes from Ceryle rudis, assembly GCA_033439905.1. NCBI lineage: Eukaryota > Metazoa > Chordata > Aves > Coraciiformes > Cerylidae > Ceryle > Ceryle rudis. The sequence goes on from JAAGNO010002270.1 coordinate 59,393, forward strand.
TGTCCCTGAAGACTTTTAAAACAGGTGGTGAGCTTAAAGAGGAACAAAATCTTACCTAAGAAGAACACAGTAAATTTCAAGTTAAAACTGCTGTGTGCTGTGGATTGAATTCTTCAAAGATTTCAAAGACAAGCAATTCCAAACTGAAGAGACACTCTCCCCCTAATCTATCCCATAACACCTACATGCTTGGAAGACTCTTAGCTCAGTAACTGATATTATTGCTTGTATGTCATTGGATACTGGCAGCAATCTCACACTGATTTCAGCACGGATTTGCGTGGGGAACATACGGTCTTTCAGCTCCAAGTGGAACAGAAAGCCAGCCCTAACCTTTAACTGGTTGTCTGCTGCTACTTTAAACATTATTCAAACACAATTAAGGATGCTATTAAAAGAGCCTGAAGAGATCAGTTAGTTGCATCTGTTTAGTTTCTTTGGAATTCGCTCTGAGCAAATCCTGTGGAGACTCTTAAAGTGTTCATCACCTAGCAGAATGGGCACAAAGGGAGACAGTCAAATATTGTTGTGAGGAGTCAACAGAAAGTTCAAAGCTGCTCAAGGCAGGCAACATGCATGCACTAGCACAGGACGTAAACAAGGTTTCAGTTGTCATGCTGCTGGCACGGAGTGAGTCATCACTCCTCTCTCAAGTTTAGTATTGCAAGGAGAAAGTAATTTTAATCTGGGAATACAAATTTAGGAAAAGGGCAAGGAGGGTACTTGGCAAGCTTACTGTATGTGAGATGACTCCAGTGATTTCAGGCTTCAAGCCCCTGTGCAAAGCCCCCGTGACTGGAGGTACAAGTGAAGGTGGTGATGAGAAGAATGGCAGTTTCGGGTAAACAGAGGGTAATGTGCCAGATGCGGAGGGTGCTTGGTTATGGTGGGAACCCCTCTGGAGATGTGGGGGAATGAAATCGTCTAGAGTTGGAAAAGTCAAGGGTGACCCAGGAGAAACAGTCTCAGGGAATACGGAGCCTTGCCCAAAAGGAACCAGAGGCGGTGGTGGAGTGCTGGAGCTGCCTTCTTGCTGTCTGTCTGGGTTAACCTGAAGGAGGGGGACTACTATAACCCCAGGCTGAGCTGTGGTGGTGGCAGTGGCATCCTGTAGGAAACAAGGTGTTGTTATGCAATGGGGAGACTGGTACTATAGCCTAACGCAGCCATATAGTGTCATGCAAGGATGCAACCAAATCGATATGAAGCCCCAGCAGATTTTCTTTCCTTAAGGGAGACATACTTCTTCAGTCTTGCAACCCTGGGCTCTGCAAACACAGATGGTTTATCAGAAAAATCTTCCTTCCCCTCACCACTTCTCCAGTTCTGTGAAGTGAGGCTAAATCAAACCACAGAACAGCTCTGCGTGCACCATCACCTGAGAGGCACTAACTGTCACATTAGAGTTCACTTCTTTTACACCTCTCTAAATTAGAAAGTTCCTTGCCAGCTCAACCCAACCCCCTACAAACACCACACACACACAAACACACAGATCAATCTTGGGGGGGGCGCGCAAGGCGTGTTAAGTATTATCAAGTAGAAGACCACAAGAATGAGATGGCACGAGTGCTCAGAAATTAGGTAAGAAGGGAATAAAGCATTAAGGGAACATCATAATGAATTTAAGAACCATTCACAGGGCTGAAAGAAAACAAGGTTATGGAGAAAACAAGTACCATGCCGCGTCCCATTGCCTTGTATGGTGGCTGTCGCTGTTGAGTAAGGTAGGGCTCTTTTCTCATCCTGTCCTCTGTGGCAGCTGTGCTCTGAGGCTCTAGCACTCTGTCCCTCACAGCTTGCGGAGGTGACGACTGAGTCCAGGAGGGTTGGCCCGCATCATAACTAACTGCGTCTTTACTGAGGACAATGTAAAAGTACGGCCTGGGAGGAATAGGAGGAGGAGGAGCAGGAAGAGACTTTCCAGTATCTGTTACAGAGGAAACAATGTCGGTGGCTGGTGCCTGAGTGAGCTCAGCGCCCAAACTGGTGCTGGCTGCTGGGTCATGTGTGGTGCCAGTGGAATTTTCAGATGCGGCTGAGCGAGTGCTGTTAGATAAACAAGCTACATATAGTTTGGTGACCTTTTTATCCGCCTTCGTCTCATGACTGGAACTCATTCCAGCCTTACTACTGGGATCTGCCCTGTCAGGGTTGCGTTGTATGGACGATGCATCCGATGAGGAGCGGCTTTCCAAGAGTAGCTGCCCAGCATGCACCTCATCTTTGGAACCTGAAGAGGGAGAATGCCCTGCTGGCAAGCCCTGCTTCCCACTGGGGACAGCCCCATAGGGGGTAGGTGATGAGAAATAACACCGTGCACTGGCATTTGGTGATGCACACTGTGTATAAGGCTTAGGTGCATTCAGGTACACGCAGTCCATGATGGGCACTGGCAACAGGTTGGTCACTTTAGTGTCACTGCGAGGACGCCATGCAAAGCTTTCCTCTTTGGGAAGAGGAGGACGGGGAGGAGCAAGAGCCTGCTCAGGAAGAGTCAAGAAGGAAGAAAGGGAGAGAGGAAGCAGCACCAAATGAAAGGGAAAAGGAAGGAAAAAAAATAAATAAATTCAAAGAATGAATTTGGTCATTAGACTTGGGTTAAGCAGGTTTTAATACAGCAAGAACAAAAAGCAAATACAGTATCCGGAAGGCCAGTGAAGAAGTCACACACACACACACACATCATCTCAAACAGTATCTCTTAGCACCGCTCACTGCGGCATGCAAATTTTACCCATCTCTCAAGTCCCTGCCTACACGTTTCTCTCTCTGGACTAAACAAATCTCAGCACTGTATTGTTTTGGGAGGCCTGCACAGCAACACCCATCATGCCCCTGGGAAAGCCCAAGTCAAGATTTAACATCCTGGCTAACTAAACCCAGGCTCATGCCTGTGTAACTAAATACTTCCCAGCACTGGCGACATTTGAATGGCAAAGTCAAATTCAGAGCTCTAGGCCATCTCTGCACGTTAAGTGAACTGCCAAAAAATGAATGTTGCAAATCTTCACCAGTCCTAATGGAAGCAGGCATCATGTGAATACTACAGCCTGACACATCTGGCTAAGTAAGAAGTCCGCATTTCTTCCTTCTAAAAGGTAGCTCCTGAATTCTCTTCATGACTTTTCAGTCTTGAAAATACTTTCAGGAGGACCAGAAAAAAAAAAATTTCCTGAGGAACTGAGTTCATGCAAATTTGCCTCCAGAATCAAGATCACCAACAGAGAAATCCTGCTTCTAGTAAATAATTAAAAAAAAAAAAAAAAAATTACTGGTTTTGGTACTTTGCAATATGTAGTTTGCTTACTCTGCAACTGCCTACTTACTGCAACTACAACTCCAGTTACAGTGATTTTTTTTTTTTTCTGAAAGCCAAAGTATTTTGAAGTAAAATAACTTAGCAAAAGAGAGGTTTTATTTATTGTTTTGTTCCCTGTAGTTGAAACCTAAAAACTACTGAGAGGAATAGAATTAAAACACCCACTTAGTGAACAGTAGCTGCCTGCATGCCTGTAAATTAACCCTCTAGAGACTATGAAAGTAGGTTTTACACACACTCTGTTGTCTTTATGGGAAAAATCTGTCTAAACCACTGCTAAAATGGACAAAATCAAAGAATGAAGATGCCTTAACAGTTTGCAACATTTCAATCTGAAAAAAATACCTCCTTTAAAATTCATCCACACATGACAGGTTGTGGCCAGCACCTATTCTTGTTACACAGATATAGACGTAGAATAGCATCACAAAATTACAGCTGCTGTCTCAAAATCTACTGTCTTCATGCTGCCCCTCTTTCCTCCCCTTTCCTGATGTGTAATGGAGTGGTGAAATGGGTTGGTAAGTGCTTCTCCTGAAGGGCTTCTGTTTCTGGAACAGACTCATTCCTTTTTGATTCCTTAAGGACAGTAGTTTCAGTCTGGGGACTTCAGAGTGCCACAGTATTTCCCCACTTTAGGTGAAGCTTCACCTTATCACTACACAGTATTATCAGGAAATACGAATTTACCACCTACAATTGCTTTTTTACATTTTCTTCCATTTCAGCATAGCCTGAACAGCAGTCCTTGAGAATTCTGTAAGAAGTACTATGTGCATCAGCACTCTCTCTTTTCATCAACAAGTTCAATAAGGGACTACAGGACAGCTGTAAGTATCAGGCAGTAAATAGGTCTCTTCTTTAGGGTGCCAATCCTTCTTATGCCTTCATCTAAATTGTGCCTTCTTCCACTTTCACTTGCAATTTCAGGAGCGGTGTCTGTTCTGTGGCATTGCTACAGGTCCCTGATGATGGGGGCAGTCACCCTGATAGAGCACAAGGCTTTAAAGGGACTCTGTTTCATACAAGAAAGCAATTTCTAACCAAGGGTTTCCTTATCAGCTTTCAGACTTCATCTGTGAAGACTGACCACCCAAAAAAAAAAAAAGGAAGAAGTTACACTTCACTTAACAGACTGACTTCAACAATTTACCTCCAGGTACCAATAACCTTTCCCTTTTTGGCTTGTATCAGTTACAGTGTTAAAACTGAAAGTCATTTCCCCAATATCTCTGCTTTTGGTCTGCAGCAATCTCTAGGATAGACCAGTATAAAAGACAAAACAGTAATAGATGACTACCTCACCTTTTTTCCTGAAAACAAAGTGTTGTCCTCCTCCTTGATCCACCAAGGAAATACTGTGACATGCATGAGCACATGAGCTCCACAGCACTCTGCTGACATCAGTGTTGTCACCATTTTAAAGGTAGGAAAAGCTGAGGCTTAGCAACTTACCCAAGTCTGCAGCAAAGTTTGGAGTTCAACCCAGGACTCATGACCACGAATCCAGTGCTTGAACCCAGAAGGCCACCCTCAGGGTCACAGAAGAAAGGCTTACCTGTGGCTTGCTGTCTGAGGAAAGGTTCGGACGCACACTCCTATAACCCTTGGCAGCCAGAGAAGATGGTTGGGCATCCCCATTGGCATCAGTGTTAGATGATGACCTCCAATCATCTACAAGGGGAAGGAAAACTCAGATCACAGAGAATTCCCTCCAGCTACAGGATGAGTAAAAGGAGGAGACTCTTTTCTTCGTTTTTCCTTTTTTTTTTTTTCCTTTCCCAGGCAACAAGAAATACTTTCAAGAAAGCCACAGAAGCAACAACATAAACAGCCAATGTTTGTACCTGTTTCCGGGTTTTCTGGCTCCAGACCTAAGCGTTTCACAGAAAGGAGGGATAGAAGAGTTGAGGGTGGAGATTAAGCATAGACGAAAAGAAAGGGGGGAAAAAAAAATAAACTGTTACATTTACAGACAACATGTACCAATTGAAGTTAAGAGTCGAGCTACTTCATTTCACACATAAAATGCTTTCTGACAGGGCTGCCTAATTACCATAGAGACCAACCCTAAACATGATGCCCTCCTTGTTTCTGACCTTTGTAAACACAAGGCAATTCATTCAGAGCAATGAAGAAACAATTGTTCATTGACATTCTTATTTCAGAGGCAAAAAGGCAGCCCAGCTAGCTACTTTCTAAAGCTGCAGCTTGACGTCCAGACACTGCAAATTACTGGAAATGTAGGGAACTCAAATTCAGCCGTGGTACAGGCTATGAAGACATATCTATCCTTATCAACATCACTATCTATGACCAACTAAGACAAAGGACTGCCAACAAATAGATCAAGTTTTGCAGATTAAATGCATATGCATGAAGGGAGTTATAAAATATGGCATCACTTTACAACCCAGTCCCTGCAGCTAGATGCATTGGTCTCATCACCCATTTACCCACCTCCCACTGGGCTCCTCCCCACCCTTCTAACCGTTTTGCTGTTTAAGTTATATGCAAAAAACTCTTCCAGCTCCAAAGAACATTTCATAAAGCAATTGAGAGAGTAAGCAAAGGAAACATAAATGAGCTGATTTCCATAGAAATGGGCTCATTGCCATTCAAGCTGCTGGAAATTTATGAAGCCATCAACAAAAAGGAGAGAGGCAATGGCAGGGGGTAGGAGTGAAGAAACAGAGAATGGCAAGCATGAAAAGAGGGTAGGTCATGGGTGAAGCAGAATGGGAGGAGAAGACAGATCAGAAAGCAGCACATCGGGGCTGGAGATAATGGAATTGCCCTTCCTCCAACAATAGTCAGAAACGATGTATGCTTTGCTTTCAAGAACGAGTTTGACCCCCTCCCCCCTTAACGGCATCTTGCCTTTGGGAGTTCATTCTCTCTGACAGACCCATGACACTGGCCAGGTTTGTTATGCTTTGCCTGTCTCCTACAATTAAGTAATTACACATCTGCTATTGAAAGATGGCAGAGCTCTGTGGCGACACTGTCTGTCTGGGACACTATGCTCGCTCCCTTGACAACCCAAGTGAATGCTACAGTGGCAATAGCACCACTTGGCCTCTTTCTGTTCCACCTCAAGCCCAGGATAAAAGGAGGTGACATAGGCCTGCCAGGAGAAAACAAAACAAAAACGAACAAAAAAACCCACACAACCAACACTGGAGAGCTTTTGGTGCTCCTGACATGAAAAGAGAGCTGTAAACAAACTTAAGCCAATAATTGAATGGTCGTGAAGACTGCACTAGAAGAGAACAAAAGTCAGTCTACGACTACTGGTCTGGTTCTTGCAAGAGGTTTCTGACTATGCTATGGAATTTTGGGCTTTAAAATGTAGCTAAAAAGAGTTACCCCAAGATCCTGGACTGTCCTCTCTTGATGTGATTGTGAGTAACATACTCCAGTTAACCTTCTACCCACTTACTTTCAGGTCGCTCAACATCCCGAGGACAAGGCGAAGTGATACTCTGGTTCTCTTCATAGGCTGGAAATGCCCGGAGGGTCACAGCTCCTTTTCCACTGCAGACTTTAGTGGGATCTGTTTCTACAGGAAATGCATGTGCACAGAAGAGACACAATGAAACAGATGATACAAAGCTATTAGGAGCCATCAGAGCTCTATGGAGTAATTTTAGCATGGCTGCCTCTGGGTGAATCAATCTAATAATGTTTATGCAGATGAAGATTAGCTTTGGATTTAAAGCATTGAGAAATCAAAGCAGTTTCATATTCATGTAACTGATGAATGTAGAAGTAAGTTCTGAGTCAGTGTAACAGACCTAAGAAAGGAGGAAAAAAGGATGAGTGTTTGAACCAAATTTCACAGGTCCATTGGTCTGCTTTGTGTGGAGATATTTCTAGCAAGGACTTTCTACCATTACACCTGTGGCTCTTCTACAGGGATGTCTCAGCAGTATAAAGCAATATGATTTGTGTGCTGAAGTCTGAAAGATGGCTTCTGTGCAGGACTAACAGACATAAAAATAAAGTCTTATGAGCACTGGAGGATAAAATCTTGTACTTACGCTGAATACTACTGAAAGGCAGGGCACTGTAAGCCACCTCCTTGCCATTTGCCCCTGTCCTATGGCAGTGTTTCACCTTCTGACACAGGAAGCCAAATTCCAAAAGCCAGAAGGAGATTTAACATATACCTGTTCCAATCAGCCTGAGAGCCAGACACCCGATCATGCCAGTGCCCTTGCTGAGGCCCAGTTCTGCACAGCTCCCTTTGTGCATTTCAGTCTGTGGATTGGGTTATTTCCTCCTATCATCCTATTAAGTAATCACAAACCAGTACTTCAAGTCCATCTTCCTCCCCTTACTTAAAATCCTTCCAGAGTGTTGTTTCCTCTAAGATATCCATAGAAACAATAAACCTGAAAAGTCTCATTTATCTAAGCTACTTCCACAGGAACACACATCGTCTCCCTTGCTCATGCGCTATTACTGATCCTGCAGCTGCCATCAGACTTGACTTTGACCTACCTAAACAGAGGTGCTAGTCCTGCCATAATTCCTTCCACACAGGGAGCTCAAAGAGGTACCAAGCATGTGCTGCGTTACAGAAATGACAACACAATGATTTTTATTTTTATGGGGTAGACATGGTATCTCTGCACAGGGAGGAATGCAGCTCCTCTCTAGAATGGTTATTATAGTGAAAGTTGCACCTTCAGACTGGACAGAGCAGGCAAAGACTATTGCTTATTTCCCAGACAACAGCCCATGTTTGTGCAGATCAATATTCCCTGGCTGATTTCAGTAAGATAATGCCCCATTAAATCCACACCACTACAGTGCCTATAGACCATGTCAACGCCTCAGTTAAGGCTGTAAAACACACAAACCACAGTGAAGATGGCCACAATATAAGGAAACATCAGTAATGCCAGATGGACAACAGCAGTAAGAGGAAAGACTCAACACATCTCAAACACATCAAAAGCCCTCTATGCAGGAACCACTGCAGTTCAGGCTTCAGGGATTTCACAAAAAGCATAGCTTCAGATCCGCACTTAGGACTGCAAAAAGGATGGAATAAGTAAGAATCAGAGGATACCTTCCTACAGTTCAGCTTTTGGTTAATTTAGGCAGCACTGAGGTAGCCCCTGTGAGGGGAAAGACTATCTACACAGGCATATAAAATGCTCTTAATCTTTAAATGTACCACATCTGCACACACACACTGTGTGTACACCTCATGCCTAAGGTCACCCACATGTCTGGTGAAATAGAAATTGGCTTCTCTGGTTGATTTTTACATGATCCAGGTAGGGTCAGGATTCCTTTTGCCTAAACTACAGTTCTGGCTATCATTCCCATCTTCTCAGCACAGCATGTAGCCCAAGGACTCTACAGACCCACTTTCAAAGCAGAGGACAAAGGTTTAAGCTCTGGGACTCCATTTTCAAGAGTGCTGTAACTTGCAGGCATGGACATATTGTTGGGAACCACCAGGCCTGATTCAGACATCCAAAGAGACTGCAGGTTAGCTGTTCTCCTACTCTCCTACACCTCTCCAATGCCCATGAAGGGAATCTAGAAATGGAAACAAGAGTTCAACATGCCAGAAATGTGTCCATCATATTGTGGAAGAATCAAATCTGGGAATTAAAGCACATTTTTTATTTTCATACAACTTACTAAACCTGTGCATCAAATCAAAAGAATTAAAAAGAAAAAAGGTTTTGAAATAAAGTACGGTCAGACTATTTCAGCTTGGAAGAGGAAGACAAATACCTGAGATGCTGAACTCCCTCAAATCGAGCAGATGGTAATAAACATGACATTAGCACTGTCCTAGTCCAAGAGAGCACACGTGTGACAGATTAGGAAAGACAAGCACTATCAGCTAGACAAGTCTGTCCAAATTCAGCAAAGTACAGAAAGAATTTTGCACTTTCAGTGGGAAAACGTGCTTGGGGAGGGGGTGACAGACAGCCTAACATCCTTATTAATCCATATAAAGATTCTGTAAAGTCTCTTCATGTATAGGAAAAACAAAACCGTCCCACCAATGTTGGACTATGCCTGAACCTTTAAATATCATGTGTGACATCCATTTACTTTTAGAAAGACTAATTATACACAGGAAACATTCTTTGGTACATCAGGAGTTTAGTTCAAAATGAGGCTGAAATAACAATATTATTCAAAATCAAGCATTAATAGAAGAGTTTGCAATAATCCCAGATTCAAGTAGACACAATTATGTCTGCAGAGGAGCAGCATAATTGAGATCAGTGTATTTTGCCATCAAGAACTAACTTTATTACTTACTGATGAAATCTACAGCTCTGGAAACAGTGAGAAGAGGATGAAGCTGAAAACTAGCCAAAGCGTGTGGGTGAAGCAGGGGAGGGACAGAGAGAGAGAGAAAAAAATTGAGGGCCAACTAATGCATGGTGAGGGGGAGGAAGAAAGAAGATACCTGTAGGCAGCACTAGGTGAGGAGAACTTTTCACTTTCTTCACAGGGATTATTTTAACGGCAGAAATAGAGCGTGTACATAAAGGGACGTCAACAGCTGCAAACACAAAAGTGTAAATGGCACATCCAAAAAAGGGAAGAACAGAGTTTGGGAAGCATGCCACAAAATTTTCTAATGTACTTGGAGACACAATGGCAGGAAATTTCAACTACAAAAGCAGTCCAGAGAGCAGTGATGCAACTGTTAAAAATATCCCTTCGTTAGCCCTAATTCAGGACATGTCTGTTTTATACAGCATAAAGAACTGCTTACTGAATTGACTAACTGCTGACTGTTACTATGATGCAGGCAAAAAGAATCTGGAAGCATTAGTTTTTAGAAGCCATCAAAAAAATTTAGTGTAATCATTTAGCTGCGATACACTACATGCAAAAATAAAAATGTTAAATTAACATTAATATGTCTCAGTTAAAACAAAATAAAGTGAAAAAACCAAGGATTGGAAGGTTGAGAGAAGATTAAACTATCCACATTAAATGAATCCTGGATATTATGGCATATATTTTACAAGTTCAGCAACAGAAGGAAGTGAAACATGAACTAATCTTGCAAATAGTTCCATGCCAAAGGGTAGCATCAAAATAGCCATTAAAAAAAAAAAAAAAAAATCCATCCATTGAAACAGTAAATTCAAGAGATTTGTACTGGACTCCGTCAGCTAGCACACTAACTATACTAGATGTAGTAACACAGAGGAAAACCCTACATTGCATTGCTCTAGCAATTGTTACAGAACTGTCCAAACCAGTTGATACTTTTCTCTCCCTGACTCTTTTGCAGCTGAAATGAAACTCTGAACAAAAAATAAAAAATGGCAAGGTGGGTTTGTGTGGTGGTAAAAAAAAAAGCAAATGTAATGCAGAGGTGAAGCTCAACAGGATCCGTTTACAAGATAAACATCTTGTAAATCGTGGCTCCACTAGAATAACCTGAGTTGTCCTCTTGATTTCTGCCGAGCAAGGATTTTCTCCTTTAAAACCTATTAGCTTTCTGCACATATTAACTGGAAAATGCTAGATGCCTCCGCACGTTCTATGTCATCTCTCTCAGGCTTGCAAAACCGGGACTAAGAAGAACCACATTTCTAATACTTTACACACCAGTAACAGCACTGAGCCAGCTTGAGGTAGACATGGACATCAGGATGGTGTGTACACCCCCCCTTGTGGCAGATCTTTCTGGTCCCTGGCAAAACTGCAAAGCACAGACTTTACCAACCTAGAAAAAGGCTCTCAATTAAAAGGATCGGGAAAGAGCTTGATAGAAGTTTTAGAATTTTAGTTTTTAATTTGATGGGATTGTTTTAATTTTTTTTTTTTTTTTTCAGAAAAGAGGAACCCAAATCAAACCCTGTTCTCCGTGCTTTGTCCTGAGCACTGGAGACCCTGTGAATAGATCTCAAATTCAAACAGCCTGTGATTTAGGAAAACAAACCTAATTCTGTTCTACTCTGTAACTAACTGAATTCATCCATCAACAATGCATTCAGAATACTAACCACTATTAAAAGGCATCAAAGGAAAAGAAAGGAAATGAAACCAGCAGAAAACCAACCCATACAACCACATACTTTCAGCTTGTCAAAACACACACCATCACTATACAAAATGGATCACTCACTATAAAGCACACCACAAACCTGCTGATGTTTACCTGAAGACTGGTTTGTTCAGTTATGTTAGGGCTGTAAATCATTGTTGCTAATGATAGAATTTTTTAAATTACTTTAATGACTTGTTCCTGCCCTTTAATCCTGGGCTCAAACCTTCACCTCCCAGTGAAGTTAACAGGATTCATAGAAAGACACCCAGAAACCCACGCTGTTTAAACACACTAAGATATTGATTCATAGGTGCTCACAAGTACCACAAGAAGTGCACAGCTTTCCTCAAAAGGGCGCTAAAAATATACAGAGAGGCAAATCCAGCCTGCCACCTTTAAGAGACAAAGAACACTTGTTGAGCTAAGAAATGCTGCTGCTGCTGGCATGGTGCAGCATAAGGCTTTTCTTGTATCAGTCGCCAAGCAAACTAAATTTGGAAACTCCTGCTGTAATGAGTCCGGGGAAGCCAGCCACATCACACAGCTGACATGCAATGCAGGGGGAGCTGCAGAGATGCCTCTGAAGCTCTTAACCCACCTTTTTGTTGTCCATTGCTGCTCAGCCCATTGACAACAGCTTTTGCAACGTCAATTTCTTCGTGTTCTGTAAGACGAAGAAGCAGATTACTTCTGGGTTAAAACCTGTGCAACTGAACTTAACCTATGACTATAAAGGAATGACATGGGTCAGCACTATTTGATTCATGAACTAGGAAGTATTCCTACTATCTCAGAAGATGTTGCTTGAAGACACAAATCTCCCCTGGATGACACTTCTGCTTCTCCTTTCCCTTTGTATACCTGGATTTCAGCCTCCGTTATACAGGTACTGTCTGTGTACACGTGCACAGCATCCAACTCAGTGATAAGACTCTCAAGAGAGATTTTTCAAGTCCACAACATCCTCATCTGACATAAACAAAACTGGCTCTTATGAATTCAGAGAAACACAGAAGACAGTGCTAGAATGGACCTCCAAGGGTCACCTAAAGCCATATTCCTGACCCATGGCAGAAACAAATCTACCTCTGTCATTGCTGACAAGCATTTGCCCAGTGAGATCTTACACCCTTCCAGCATCACCCTAACGCAACCTGTTTCAGTGCTTCACAACATGGAAGCTTATCAATGCTTAAGCCAAATTCCCAGGTCATGTTTTTTAGTCCTTGCTTTTCTCTGGACACTCTCCAAATGTTTTTCTCAAACTGTGGTGTTAAAAACTGGACCCGATACTCCAGCTGAGACTTGATAAGGTGCTAAAATTGAGTGGGTATATTATTACACAGGTCCTACATCTTCAGTATGGTGTCTCCTTTTTTTTTTTTTTTTTTGCTCTGATTTAGCCTGTTACCCAGACAAGCCCAGAAGTTTTCCTCTTCCCAACCAATCTCTATTTCCTGATATCTCATTTTCCTTTGAGCAGCTCATTTTTCCTATCCAGATGTCAAACTTTGCAAACATATCAAGTCCTTTCAGGTAATTTTTTCAGGTAATCAGTAATTATGAATTCTTGTATCCCAAAGCGAAAGAAGCTAAAGTGACCTTCTCCAGCTCAAGACGTTTCTAGCCATTTTATTGAGCATTATTGGCCAAACTGAAACAACAGATGCAAAGCCAGGACACTTTTTACTAATAAGTCATTCCACTGTTGCCTTAATAGTCAGAATCTCTGAGTTTTCAATGGTTTTGCCTATTTTTTGGGAGGCATAAGAAGAGTCAAAAAAAAAAACAAAAAACAAAAACAAAAACAAAAAAAAAAAAAACAAAAAAACAAAAAACAAAAA